>JANHGC010007033.1:238710-251992 GCA_027560395.1 Boaedon fuliginosus
CCGCCCCCTCCCCATAAGCCAAACTGCCAGTTGCCTAAAGCCTCCCTCCCGCCACCCCTTCCCCAACGGAGCACCCCACACCCACCTGGGCTTACCTGCTGCTGAAGTGGTGACGACGTGCAGGAGGGGCAGGCCTGAGCAGCGGGGAGGGGCGGGGCTAGTACTGAGTCTGACTTTTTTTAAAAGATTAAAAAATACGGGAGATTTACCGGAAATTATTTATACAGGAGGGCGGCGGGAAAGGGGGGTAAAATCCGTGACTTTCCTGGCCAAACTGGGAGACTTGACAGGTATGCTAATATTGGGCAGTTTGAGTGGGGATATAATGAATGTAGGAAATAAATCTGGAAAACCTTGTAGAAATCTTGTGGTATCTTAAATATTAATCAGTTGATTATAACAGACTTTTATGGATCTGCTTCATCATCATAGTCTACTTCATTACATGAGTCACAGAAGATTTACTTGCAAAAGTCTAACATGGCTGCCCCTCTGGAATATTTCACTTAAAACAGTGCTTATTGATCATATAGGATTTTTTAGAATATAAATTGAAACTTGTTCACAGCCAGATGTTTGCCGCCAGGTGCCTATCCATTTAAAATAGAAGTTGTGTACAGAACATTTTTATAATTTAGTGTTAAAATACTACTTATACTCGTTATGATCTAAAAATTCCAGATATGTGCACCAGCCCAAATAAAAATTGTCTATTCTTACTATTTAACCATATATGTCTACTTTAAACCACAAAGATACCAGAATGGCTGACTAAACATTTTTTGTCATTCATGGCATTGCAACATGGTTTTCACTTGGCTTTCCTCACCTTGTCCACAGAACTGTACAATATGTATAAGCAATGGTGAAATAGCTATGTACATCTATACATACAATACTTTACAAGATTTAATGTCTGTTGTTTGTCATTATTGTTTAAAAGTCTAACAGCACTCTCCATTTAAATTAGGTGTCTTATACATCACTCCGGTTTGAATTAGCATTATGTTGAAAATTAATAGAATTTTGAACTTTCTGCAGGAAGATGCAGACGTGACCAAAGTGTTCGATGAAGAAATGGAACCTCCTCCAGCAAGAAACATTCCATCTCCTGGGCAACTGGATCCTGATACTCATATTCCTGTCATTAATATAGAAGATGGGACCAGACTAGTGGGAGAAGATGCACCTAAAAACAAGGATTTAGTTGAATGGCTTAAATTGCATCCCATGTACACTGTTGATATGCCAAGTTATGTACCAGTAAGTGAATACTCTTTCTATTTTATTATTTTACCATTTTATTTATATGTAACAAAGTTCCTAGGATATTTTTTTAAAAAACACTTTACAATAAGTAAAGTAAGCGAAGCAGTTGTAAATATTGAAAGTGTCAAATTACTTTTGTGGTCTCTGGCCTATTTGAAAAGCTTAAGCTTGGATCCTTGTTTTGGAACTCTGTTTATATTATGCATTTGTCAAGTCTTAAGTTTTAAAATATTAGTGTTAAACATGTAAAGTCTTGATCTGTTGTTAATGTTTATTTCATTGATAAAATATATTGTACATATATTTTTATAAATGAAGCATTCATGTCTAGGAAATAATTGTCCTTTGTCCTTTCTTTAGAAGAGTGCAGATGTGCTGTTTTCCCCATTTCAGAAACCGAAGCAAAAACGGCACAGATGTCGAAATCCTAATAAATTGGATATTAACACCTTAACTGGAGAAGAGAGAGTTCCTGTTGTAAATAAACGGAATGGGAAAAAGGTAAACCACTGACTAATTTCCTCTATGACTATCTATTGTTTCATTTAATTTTCAGGTAAATGCTTTTATATTACTTTTCTATAAAACGGCATCCCTCGGTCATCTCAAATGTTCTGTATCATTTTATTTGAAGTATCGGCATTGAATCAAAATCTCCTTCATTGGAAATTTTCTGGAGGAGGCCAGATAGTATCTAGTTTGAGTTCTTATTTCTCTTAGTTTTTCATATCATGGGCTAGGAGAAATATTGATTCTATTATCATTTTGGATTTTAAGTTGCAATATTCTTTAGCTATTTAACAAATGTTCGTACTTTATTAATAATGATAAATAAGTGTCGTATTCAGATTATCAGTAACAATATGTATAAATAAATAATAGGCTACTTTTGTTAAACTGCATGCATTATGAAGTAGAGATCTTTTCTTTAATTAAAATTTAATATACATTATTAGATGGGTGGTGCTATGGCTCCACCAATGAAAGACTTGCCAAGATGGCTGGAAGAAAATCCAGAATTTGCTGTTGCTCCAGATTGGACTGATATTGTTAAGCAGTCTGTAAGTAATAGGCTTTTTTTTAATTACACAGTCAGCTTGTTTAAATATTAAAATATTGTGGCACAGTTTAAATGAGGGGACCCAAACTGTACCTAATCTGTCAACTTTTCCAGCTGCAAAAATTCCAGGAGACAGACAGTTCCTCAAATAAGTAGGCTCCATGCCTTTTAAGTGAGAACCAGCACTTTGAAATGCACCCAGAAGTATATTGGTAAAGAGTACAGCTTGTTAAACAGGTCAGCATACCACTGCTGCATTGTGGACCAGTTGCAGCTTCTCAGTGCATTGGTGATAAGGACATGTGAGACACTGGAGAACTATGCAATCAAGAAAGCATCTATGCTTTATGTAACTTTACCATCTCTTTTTTCCCCCTATGACTTATTCATTGATAAGCCTATTCACAGATGAAAAACTCAGAACCATATCTGGATCCCATGTAGTTCCCTCAATTACACTGTTTATATTTAGCAATGTCTTAGTTTAGAGTTAAAGAAAATTAGAAGACGTATATAATGCTTCTGCAATGCTTCACACATCTATTTTACCTCTTCATAACCCCGATGGAAAAGAATCAGATAGAAAAAATAAGTCATGCCCTTTGGACATTATATCTTGCTTCTCTTACAATTGTGTTCGTTGCATTTAATCCGATGTTAAAAACCTAGTTTTTTTAATTAGGGATTACTTTTATAACTCACAGATTTAAGATCAAAGGGGAGCAATTAAAATGAATAAATAGAACCCTTTATTATATACAATTGTGAATCATATGCTCTGTATATAGGCATCATTATAAATGAAAGCATAATTGTATGCTTGTGCTTTCCTCCCCCCCCCCCAATCATCTAGGGTTTTGTTCCAGAATCCATGTTTGACCGTCTTCTCACAGGTCCCGTGGTGCGGGAAGAGGGTGCAAGCAGAAGAGGGAGAAGGCCAAAAAGTGAAATTGCCAAAGCAGCTGCAGCAGCTGCTGCTGTAGCTTCAACATCGGGAATTAACCCACTGATAATGAACAGTCTGTTCGCTGGAATGGATCTCGCAAGCCTTCAGAATTTACAAAACCTACAATCTCTCCAACTTGCAGGTCTCATGGGCTTCCCTCCAGGACTGGCGACAGCTGCTGCTGCTGCTGGAGGTGATTCTAAAAATCCAGCTGCTATGCTGCCTCTGATGTTGCCAGGTATGGCAGGGTTGCCCAATATGTTTGGACTAGGTGGATTGTTGAATAACCCAATAACAGCTGCTTCTGGAAACACCACTATGGCTTCCAGTCAAGGAGAAAGTGAAGATGGCACTTCAAAAGTAGAAGAAAAGAAGAACGAGAATGAAGAGGAGAACAAAGACTCTGAGAAAAGCACAGATGTTGTTTCAGCTACTGACTCTGCAAATGGATCTGTTGGTGCAACTGCTGCTGTGGCCTCTGCTACCACCACAAGCAACACTGGATTGCCTGCCAACTCTCTAACCTTCAATCCTTTCCTTCTGTCAACAATGGCCCCTGGTCTGTTTTACCCTTCTATGTTTCTACCTCCGGGATTGGGAGGATTGACACTACCTGGTTTCCCAGCATTAGCGGGACTTCAGAATGCAGTGGGCTCCAGTGAAGTGAAGGTTACGGATAAAACTGAAGAAGCTGCCTTTAAAGATGAAGAAAATCTAGAAGGCAGTGATGCAGAGGAAAGCCTTGATAAAACTGCAGATTCCTCTGCTTTAGAAGATGAAATAGCACAGGGTGAAGAATTAGACTCACTTGATGGGGGGGATGAAATAGAAAACAATGAAAATGATGAATAAGCAGTACAAGTTACTGTTCAAGTGTTTAAACTTTTGACAAGTGGTAGTCCTACTGTTTACACTCACAGTTAATGTCCATACTTAGTTTTATAAGCTGTTCTGTAACATAGTGTAGCAAACAAAAAGTCATGTTATACAGATGAGTCAAAAGGTATCTTGGTCATTAAGTATTGTGCAGTGCATTATTTATTATCCCTAGAAGAGATGAAATGGAGAGGTGACCTTATCTTTTTAAGGAAATTGATATAATGCTCTGCTTTTTTTCCTTTTGGTACCATTGGTATTATAAAGCAGCAACTTGTAATAGAGTGGCACTAAATAGAAGGAAGTGCTGCTGAAAGGAAGTATGAAGTTATATATTTAATTATTAATTTTTAATTTTTTGCTGTGAAGGTCAAGATAAATTTTAACATGCATATCATTCTTGCATATCATTTTGACTGTATGGAAGTTCACTCGTGCACAAATGTGCACATGCACACCCACACATATATACACACATTCTCTGACAATCTCCATGATAGTGTGAATGTCTCTCTGTCTTGAGACACAGCAATAATAAGGCAGCTGTTGAATGTGAAAAGTACCTTTTGGAAATTACCCATTGAAAAGGTTCTTGCAGGATAAAACTACAGTTAAATCGTCTCGTGATTTTGTAATGCACTGGTAAAACAATTTTTTTTAAAAATCAGGTACCTTTTTAAATTAAAGGACTTTGTTACTTTAGCCACAAAGCTAAACAGATTACCTCAACTCTAAAGTAGCCTTGAAGTTTACAGACATGACTTTGTAAATGTATTTGTTTTTTCTTTTTTTTTGTGATGTCTTTTTATTCCCCCCACCCACCTTGGAAATTGCTATCATGTAAGATAAGATGTAAATTGCTGCCAACTGTAGTAATGATGCTTTTAATAAAAGTGACTCATGATATGTAAGGTGTAATTCCTAGAACATAGTGATCACAACTGATTCGTGCTCAACGGAAACAAATATATCACTGCAGTCTCCCCCCTGTATCTTTCTTTACCAGCTTTTCTATCTCCAAATATTCTAAATTAGTAGTCTGGGAAAAGACAAGGAAAAAAGCCTGAATTATACTCATATTGTTCAACCCTTACTGAAGCTTCAGAAAAATGCACAAAGACCTGCATTACGCCCTCAACATATTTTCAAATGTGTTCTGTGTGTGATAATGTGGTACATTAAAGAACAAAAGGGTAAAAGAAAAATGAGGCTTTGATAGGCATGATATCTAGGTCATTTATCCTTGGTTAATGGGTAGAAAAACACAATACTGTAGTTTGAGGAAGGAACATAAAGGCACTGTGGTGGGCTGTAGATTAATGTCTGTGGTGCCAGAAAGCCCTGTCAAACATCCTACAGGAAACTAAAACTGACCCACTTTATAGAACACCTAAGCTGCTTCTGAAATGCTGCTGGTTTGCACCTTTTTATGACCTTGGATAATGTAGCTTTTGAGAGTTATGCTTTCACAGTGCTGTTACCAAAATGAGCATATAGCAACCCTGCCATGAAGTTAAAGAGGTAGGAATTTCACTTTGGAAAGAAGAAAGAATTCACCAGGATGCTCAGTTCCATTTAGATGAATCCTTTAGATTACTTGAGAATACTATATAACTATCAGGAGAACAAAAATAATCATTTAAGCTAGCTCTGTATATTTCTCTGGTTCTAATAGTTGCTAATAAAGTTTAATGAGACTTTAAAAAAAACAGTTCAGTTAGAATTGAGTGTAGAGAATGAAAGTGTTGCCATAAACAATGAAAAGAAATACCGGTAATGAACAGCTAGTAACTAAATATTGCAAGACTGAAAGATTGAATTAGTCCAGAACAAAACGTCATGTTACCTCCATTTTAATAGATCAGAGTAGCTAATAGAGGTCAGGATTTTTTTTTCTTTTTACATGCTATTGCACAGTCGACTGTATATGTTATTATTTTCTGTCAAACTCACCGTGTCTGTTAAAAAAATCTAGAAACCAACAGAGGGGCCATTAATCTGATTGGGAGTGGCATACCTTGTATCTGTATTTATATCTGCCTTCTAAATTTTCACTCATGTCTCGTTTTCAACAAACTAAGGAGTTTATGATAAAAGTAACACTATAAAATATTATTTGTCTTTGCATAATTTAAAGCATTCTGTTTTATACTGGCAGAAAGTAATTTAATGAAGGTTAATGATATCCCTGGGGAAAAGAGTTTTAATTGTCAAGAGCAAAGGCAATTAAAAACAAGGACACATGCACTATCTGGCTACAGAACATTTTATTTCTGGCTACTGTGTCCATTTCTGAACTGTACAACTTGTCTTACAATGCCCTAAGTTGTCAGTACAAAATAGGTCTGCCTATTTTATTAATAAATAGTATTTCAAAACAAAACAAAACAGCTGTGAGAAGGCTATTTTCATGTGGCAAGTACAAAGAGACCACCCTTTCTGTTGGAAAATCAAGTGAAGTGAAACTATAGGTACATGTTTAATGAAAAGAATGTTTTGGTTCCATTGCAAAAAGATTTCATACAGAAAATTTATGGTATATATTTATTTTTGAACATGTGCATAGTTTTACATTTTTCCTTCTTGGCCATGTGCATAGAAGAAGCAGTGTGGACATCAGTTTCCTTACAGTGCTGTCTGCTAGTATGCAATATCATAGATCACTTGCATAGACCAATACCAAATAGATCAGGGGTGTCAAACTCACAGCGTCATGGCAGTATCACGTGATGTATCACAACTTTTTCTTCGCTAAATTGGGTGTGCACATGGCTAGCGCATGACGCATCCGGCCCACGGGCTACGAGTTTGACAGCCCTGAAATTGATAAATCAAAGGCAAACACCAAAAGTGCCTTACATACTCCCATGCATATACTTGTATAACAGAAGAGAGAAGCAATATTATTGAACTCCACAGAACATCCTTTTACACAACCCACCTCCAAAGGTTACTCAATAATTTATAATGTTACCTTATTTGTTTGAAATCTATGCAAAGAACATTGGGAAAAGTAAATCAAAGAAAGACTGGAATGATGTAGACAGTAGGTAGCATTTTCCCCCCTTCCCTAAATTGATCTAGCCTGTGGGTGTCCAATGGCTCAATTCACCTATCAGCTGTTGATGAATAAAAACTGGCCATGTGGATTAGTGGATCCTTAGCAGAAGTGTAGGAATTTTGAGATAAGGGAAGAATAAGATACAGTAGTTGTTTTTCTAGTATTGTTTTATCTCAAGTTTATTTACCAATTGAAGCAACATCTTGTGGTAGAAAGGTTTAATTATGAAAAAGGCTGTTACAGAATTGCTGATTCCCGAAGTTTGATATGCAGTTTTGGCATGAAACGACCAGAATCCAAAAAGAAATCTATCCCTGTAGAATAATTAAACTTAACAATATATTCCAATATTTACTTAATAAAATTGTAGTGTCCAATTTGCCAATTTGGAAATCGAAATAATTTCCAGATTGGATTTTTTTTTAATAAACTATGCAACCAAAATGAATTAGCTATCAATATGGAGGTACAAATCTGTATAATTGGCATATATTATTACAGTACTTGCAATTTCATTACAAATTTGGTTTCAGTGGTATCAGTGTACTACTCATACGCTACAAAGCTTATGTATAAGAATTTGGGCAGAAGTATATTTTTTTTAAATAAAGGAAGTATATTAATATATAAACAGTATATATGATAATGCTGTCTGTGTAACTGTCACCTGTCAGCGGTTCATGTTTTACAAAATCATATTTTGGTATCAAATATAGGGATAGGAGTGTGCATGTGTGAAAATATTCATCTTTTATCTTAGTACAGACTATTGTGTATATTATATATACTAAGGAAGAAAATACCAAATTATTTGTACTAAATCTCTTCTGATACCGTTTTTCCCAAAAAAATAACCACAAGGAGGGGAAGGGTAGAGTTTGGATAGGAATAGTTCTCAGAGATAAATTGTTTAATTAATTGCCTTGAACCATTTTTTTCTATGAAAATCAGCCTACTGATCAATTAACATTACAGAATGTGCTTACAAATGAAATGTATCGCTATGAAGCTTCTTTCTGTACTATATTAACATAATTTGGAAGTACTGGTAGTGGCTTCTGTTTTTATTCAAACAGTGAAGTTTATTATTTTGGAAAATGCAAAGAATTGCTGAAGCTTAGCTATGACTCTGCATGTAATTATTAAAATGGTTTAACTGAATCAGGAACAAGATTACTGGCCAGCATTCTTTGCCTCTCTCAATCATAAATTGAAACCCAAATAAATGCATGGTTGTCTTAGTAGCATTTCCCACTGGCTGCATTCACAAAGTACACTTAACCTGTTACTGATTAGCTTCATTTTGGGTTTTGTTGAATACATTGAACCATGAATTAACTAGATGAGTTCAGATACACATACCCTGTTTGGATACACATAATGTTAAGCCACAAAAAACCCCTAAGCCATTTTAGCATTAATGGAGTTGAGTTGTTCAAATGGATCTACTCTGTCTTCCTTACTTGATTCAGTTGTGTAAACTTGCTCAGTTAAGTATTTGTCATCTTACAGTTTCACAACAGTAAAAACACCCAGAATTCTCCTATCATCCAACTAATGTAATGGATTTTTCATTTTCTTGATTCTTTGCAAAGTTGGAGATTTAAGGCAATAGAACTCCTGGCTCTTATTCTCCTGAACATACTTTTTACATCTTTTGTGTTTTCTGCATTTAAAAAAAAAAAAATTATGGAGTGGTGGTTGTGGGGATTGGACCACAGAAGAAAACTTGCAAAACTTACCAGATGGTGCTCCAGAATGGCTTTACTATTACTAAACAGTTAATGCATAACAAGGGTCAATGTGAAAAAAGAAAACGAAGAATCCCTGCTCCAGAATGCATCCTTTTCTGATACTGGAAACAAAAAGCGCACTCAGCTTTATTGATGTAGTGATGTGTTTGTGTTAGTGGCCGCTTGAGCTGAACACCAATTTACAGTGTGACCTTCAATGAACCAGCATTTTTCTTAAAGGCTGCCTGGAGAGCCATGACAGATTACATCAGCCTAATTCGTTTCCAGATACGTTCAGCTTTTTTAGACAAAGGAGAAGCCATGCACTACCTCCAAAGCTTTAAATGGTAAATTCACAACTGGACTTTCTGATGTAATTGCCATTATTTCTCTCAGTTGATCAGTCCTCAACATTTTTCAAGAAATCTGGCCATCTGCCAGTTATGTATGGAGAATGGAGACCTCAGACAAGATGAATACAGAGGTCACTATGAATGCCTGTTTATACACATGTGCTGACCTACATTACATTTATGTTTAAAATATATGTTTTGGCATTTTTAACTTATTTTAGAGAAGCTTAAAATTTAAATGAATTTTCAATTGCAAAATATTTCTTTATATATAAAGTATCTTAAATTAAAAAATATATGCAGCATATAAACAATGAAAACAAAGGCACAGGCCAGGAATGGAGAATTCTATGGCATCATATAAGTTAACCAAATATTAGAATTGAGTACGTTAAAACACATTCCAATGCTTGGGCAAATAAAATAGTTTTTGTTCTGGTTCCTGAAAAATAAAGCAGATGCCAGTTGTCCTGCCCTTGGCGGTCATTCTTGTGAAGCCTTTCTAGCAGCTACCTACTGAACCTCAGCATGATGGAAACCTTCAGCAAGGGATCTGATGATAACCTTACAGCGTATGTGGTAATATAAACAGGTATTTTCTTGCAGACTGATTCAAAGCAGTGAAAGCTTGCTCCCACCTTAAACTGGGATCAGAAATTATTTGTGCTGCAATGAATACAGTGTATAACTGGTATAAGATGTTCCTAACCCCTGGTTATAGTGCTTTCTAATCTTATTTTGTAATCTGGATTTTCCAGTTTTCAAGAATAACATCTATGAAAAACATGAACACATTCAGTATCATTTGATGTACAGAAGGCTAACTGAGACACTTCTTAAATTTTGTAGTTGGAATGAAAATATGGTTATGTATCCTGAGCACTTCCTCTTGTAAAATGTCTTCCATGAATTGCCACCGAACCCTATCTTCTCTTCTTTGCATTACTTCCGTTTTAGAACTGTGTGGAATAACTGTCAAATCAGGTAATTTCTTTGGTAATAAATAAATTGAGTGAGTGACAGTTTAAAAACTACATGGAAAAAAATGCACAGCCAACTAAGAAAGCTTGACTCCAACTACAAACCATCTACAATAGAAGGGCATCATGGTCACCCTGTCCCCAAGGACTGGCAGAGTAGTCGGACCTTCTAATATTTCTGAAACAACATAGAAAATGGCATCTACGTGATTCTCTGGGGATACATCATTCTATTGCGCAGGTGCTGTAACAGTTGGAAGTCTTAATTTCCTCATTTTAGGACCAATGTTTTTACAACTTTTCATGTCATTTTGAGAGTGCTGGCCACTGTTTAATTGTGAGTGTCCTTTAATTGTCTGAAACACCTGGACATACAATCTACCTTGTTGAATCTCTCTACAGCTAAATGTAACAGGACAGATTTGCAATTGCTGGTCTCTTTTGGATGACAGTTGAGTACTTGCCGTGTATTTATATACCATCAAGGAGACATATATTGAAAAACTCAGAACAGACATAAATTACCTTTGCAGATTTTCTGTGTTATTCCTGCGCGGTGGCAGGATACACTTGTTGACAAAGCTGTCTTCATATTTGGGTTGAGCCAGGGCGCTTTCATGGGTGACACCCAAGTATTTCATGGGTGGATGGATCACATCAAGGCAGACGGTTACTGACTCTATTACTATAAAACTTCAATTTCCAATACAGCTAGAAATAGGTAACAGATAATCTCTATGTTGGACTTCTTGGTTTTAAAATATAAGACCACCTTCATTGTTGGCTCAATGGTACTCAAAATGGCAAGATTTGCTCTTTATAGCTTTTTAGTGAAAAGCACAATACATAACCAGTTTAATAATTAGTATTTATGTTAGGTCAAGTGCTTCTATCTAAAAAGCTTTTTCTTTATTTCAATGACATTTATTCCCTCAAATTGTTATAAACAATTTATTCCTTCATAAACAAGTAAAAAATAATATGTAGTTCCTTCCTCCATTTACAGGTAAACTTCAATTTACAATCACAATAGGGTCTGGAAAATTCATCATTAAGTGGTGCAGTTAAGTGAGGCATCATGTGACCATACCTGACTTTTTTGCCCTTTTAACATATTATTAAAAAAGATGTGTAAACACTATTTGTGATGCCTGCTAACTTCCCAGTTGACTTTGCTTGCCAGAAGTCATCTGGGAAGGTACATAAATGATGTTCATGTGACTACAAGACACTGCAACTATTGTAAGTTAAGCCTATTGCTGAGTGCCCAGATCACAATCATTACCATGGTCATGCTGCAACTGTTATAAGCGTGAGCACCTGTTGCAAGTCATATTTTTCAGTACTATCATAATTTCAAAGTTGCTAAATGAATAGTTATTAAACAAGGAGTACCTGAAATTCTATTAAAGAGCAAAGAATCCTCCACTGGCACCACCAGATGATTTGTTAATAGCTCCAAAGGAAATAATAAGGACTGTAGAACAGCAATCAAAGCCATTGCTAACTTATCAATATCTTGGAAGCCATTTCAAGGGCTATAATAATGATAGAAAAAATAGAAAAGATGAATAAATCCAGTGCAGTCTTAAAAGATCCAAGAGCTGCAGGAAATTGGAATTATAAGAAGGAAGATACTTCTATATACAAAAATGTTGACCTTAAAAAAAGTTCAAAAGAAAACTTTTTTAAACCGAGGAAAATATTTTGTGACGTTCCAATTTCTAATACTTAACTGTTAAAATATATTTTCTTAATGTACATGGGATTGTCTTTTAAAGTCAATGCTTTATTTTAAATATATTGTGAAGATTCCATGAAAGTAGTTCAGGAGAAGATTTCTCTGCCATTGGACCTGCCCTTTGTAATATCTGTTCCCACACAATGAAGTTGGCTCCAATCCTGCTGACCTTCTGAAAGAGCCTGGTTCTGCTAGGTGGCTTAGGGCTCCAATGGGGGAGCAGCATCATAGTGGAGGTGGTTGATTGATTAACAACAGATTTCACCTCCCCGCCTGCTCTCACCCTCCCCATCTTTTAACTGGGTCACCGTATTTGGCGGTGTGTTGTATCTTATTCATGCTTTTATCTCTGTATGGTTTTTAGCTCCCCAGAATTGTAAGCTCCCCAGAATTACCCTGAGGTAAGATGGGTGGCCAATAAATTTTATAAATAAATAAATAAAATTATTTTCTGCCATATTATGTGATTGTCATTTGTTTCAAACTCTAAAGAAACATTTCCAGTTGTCAAGTAATTAGAGAAAGAGGCATGCTTTCCCTTTGCCAAAGATACAGTAGAAGAGCTCTTTCAAATCTTCAGCTTCTTTTCCCCCCCCATTTTTTGATTGCAAAGTAACTGCAGGGTATGGTAAAAAAAAAATCAAGGCGATGTCTGCAATGCTGCAATTGAAGTTTTACCTGTTTTTTCATGTGTGACTGACATAAAAAAAACAGGCAGAACATCTGTCTCACTATTGTGGCTTCATATTGACTTTTTTGACCATAGCTTGTAGACACCCTTGCTTGGTAATAGAGAAGTGATTTGTCATTGCAGTCTTACAGGTTGTTTTTTGTTTTTAAAGATTTTTATTTTTTTAATATAGTCAACATCATTAAACATCAGACATCGTGTCATATGGGTTACAAATTAATATGTGCTCTCTAACATCAACATCATTAAATTCAAATACAAATAAAACATTTCATAATAATGATATTTCAGATATATATCAAACCTATATAGCAATAGATAAAATAGTTGGTTACCTGTTCAAAATTCAATATATTCTCAATATATTCTATTATATTTGTTGAATTCTATTCTCCAACCAATCATAAAATACTTGCCATATAATATTCAGTATTCATCTTTTTCTTTAATTGCCAGTGTCAACTTGTTTATTTCTGCATACTCTAAAATTTTACTGGTTGTTTTTTGAAGACTTGTATTTTAAAAAAAAAAGAATAAGGAAAATTAGTGAGTAGTGAGAAAAGAAAATAGTA
>JANHGC010007037.1:11104-24224 GCA_027560395.1 Boaedon fuliginosus
CCTCGGCGGGCGAAGACCGGGGCGGCGGAGGGGTTTGCGGGCAGCGGCGTTCGGGGCTGATAAGGGCCGGTTGATGGAAGCCTGCGGTCCTTTGCGGGACGAGCCTCTGCGGTGCCGGCCGCGGTTGGGCCTTGCCAGGGCCGGGGGTGGCTGCCTCGGGCTCGGCTCCAGGGCTCGGCTTCCCCCTCCCCGCGCTGGGGCTGATTGTTCTCGGGGTCCTTTTTCTCACGGACTTCCTGCCAATATACAGTATTCCAATCGCACGAAAAATTCGGTGTTTTTAGTTGTATCAAAGCTTTTCTGGAATTAACTGCTTAAATTCCTGATAATCTTGGAAATTTGGCAGCTATTCAAGTGCCGCAAGTTCATCTTTTCCTAGCAACTCTGCAGCGAGAGGTTTATCTGCGTCCTCAGGATCACTGGGTGGTGCAGATGGGCGTGGAGCCTTCTTGGAACTGCTGAAAGGACCTTGTTGTAGACTGGAGATAGACGATGTCCTATTTTTCATCTCCAGTGAGATTGTCCTTCAGTCAATTCTACATTTTAAAATTAGCTTGGCTGTTCAGGGAGGAAAGTAGGAAGAAACAGAATACCCTTCCCTGGTCCCAAAGTAGGACCCCTCCAGGCCTTGAAGGACATAGGCGCAATCTTGTTGGGGACAGCAGCTTAACCTTTGTGGTTGGTTCCTTCTCAGACGTGCGAGAGGCTGAGCGAAGAGGTGCGCAGTGCCGTCATCGGGGCTGTCTTGGTGTATTACCAGCTCCCAGCGAGCCAAGGTGAGCAGGAGGAGGGGTCCCCCTGTTTCAGCAGTGCAAAGAGCCTTTGCGCCATTGGCTCTGACAGTTGCCTCTCCATCCTGGGTCTTTTCTCTCAAGCTGGGGAGGGGCCTGGCGCTCCTCAGGGATGGCTGAGGGCTCCTGCTTTTATTTAAAGTTGCTTGTTAAGAGAAATCTTGCTCCAGTTTGCAAGTTAAACACTGCAGAGCTCCCTTTGCCTCTCCCAGGGAAGGCCCTGAACAATGCTGTCCGCTGTGCCACGATCCAGGTGGTGGAAGGAATGATTCAGCTCCTAGAGGTCATCCTTCGGACCCCCCAGGAGAGGTGAGCCTTCTCCTGCTGTATCTTCATAAACAACTTAGATGAGGAAATAGAAGAGGAACTTACCAAATTTGGCTGCCTATTGGCTGCACTGCTCACTGTCCCGTTGCCCCTCTCGTAGTCTGTCTCGGGAGCAGCTGATCTCAACCGGAGGCGTCTGGGAGGCCTGCGACCGAGTTTCCTGCCTGCCGCATGGTAAGTGGCGGGAGAGAAGGCAGGGCCAGAAGGCAGCTGTGCATGAGCAATCCCTGAATGGGCCTAGGTGGAGTTGGGGCTTTGGGGGGCAGCTCTTGCTACCCCCCCCCCCCCCGAGTGCCCTCACCCGGTGTTCTCTCTGCTCAGACAACCTGGCGGCAGTCACGTTGGCCATTTCTTCCTGCCTGGACCTTATCAAGGATGCCCTGGAGGAGATGGAGCAGGTGGGGAGAGACGAGAGCCCCTTCGGGTGCCCGGGGGGCAGAGGCCCAGCGACTGCCAGTGCCTGAGCTTGGGAGAGCGAAGCAAAGAGAGGCCTCCTCCATTGGCAAGAGGGAGGGGGCAGCTGTGCATGTGGGGAGGAGCCTTGGAGGTGCCCCACTGGCTGTTTCAGAGGGAGGGCCCCCCCCCAAGCCCCTCAGACCCAAAGCCTTTTAACTTAAAGACGGAAGCTGCCACATGTGAGCAACACCTGCGTTTGATCAAGGTCGCACCAGCTGTTCTAGACAGTGGCGGGGCCAGTGATGGCAGGGAGGTTCAGAGGGGTTTCGAAGGGGGGAGGGGGAGGGGCACAATGGCTTTATGATAGCTGGCTTGCAGCTAATTGGCCCTGCCTTCTTTGCCAGCCGTTTTGTGAGCGGGCACGTTGCGTGTCTTTAAAGTTCCAGGTGTGCTATATAGCCCAGGAGACCTGAGCTCCAATAAAGAGAAATTGGAACTTGGGAGGCCGCCTGGATCCCCTGGAGCACTCCTTGCCACCGGTTTGTGTTTGTGTTAGATGCAGGCCGAGGGAGGGGCTCCTCCCGGTGATCTGCTGGAGGATGAAGTGTTGGGCTTCCCAGGGAATAGCAGCTATGCTTGGACAGACGCCGAGCGGCAGCTGCTGGGCCCCTGCAAGGGGCTGGTGAAGGCCACCAAGGCTGGCCTGAGGAAACTGCTGGCGGCCATGAGAACTCACGGCAGAGCAGACACGGAGGAGCAGGTGGCTCAGCTGGATGCCCTGGCCGAGGCTGCAGCTGAGCTCAGCCCCAGGTGAGAGGCCCCAACGAGCGGAGGGGGCTGCTCCTGCCTCCAAAGAGTTCACAGGAAGGGCAGGAGGTCGTGGCACCCCTGCGAGACCCAACCCGCCTGAGACTCGCTGGCCTTGTGCTGGCTGCGCTTGTGCTGATCCCTTGCTGGTTTTGTCGTCTATTTTAGCGTGGACGAACTGGTGCTCAGCCTCTGCCCGCCCGTGAACCCGCTTGCTCTGCGGCTGAACGTAAGTTGGTCAAGGAGGGACCCGGGAGTCCCTGGCTGCCCGTGCCTGCGCGAGGCCTGGCGCGATTCCTCCCTCTCCGCCCTCCCCACGGAGGGAGTCTCAGCTGGGAGGGTGGCTCCAGACTGCTTTGGGGCTGCTTGCAAGGGAAATACATCCCTGAGGATCAGGTCTGTTTGGGGAAGAAATCGGTGGTGAAGAGGTTGCTCTCCTTCATGTGTGTGTGTGTGTGGGGGGTGCTGTGCCCCCCATGGTCCTGGGCAGCCAGGATTTGTCAGGTGGGATCCGCAGATGCAGGCTGTTAATCATGGCTGAAGACACCACCACCACCACCTGTTTTCCCTGTGGGGGGAGTGTCCGAGCCGGGGGTGGGGGTGCTTTGCAGTCGCCAGGCCACCTTGCTCATGTGCCAATCCCTCTTTAGGCTGGGAAACTGGCTTCGGTGCTAATGAAGACGCTGGAGATCACCAGGTGAGGGAACCGCCTCTGGACTCGCCCTGGGTCTCTCAAGCCCCAGGCCGGCAGGCAGCCGCCCCAACTTTTCATCTCCTGGTAGGGGAGCCTGAGTTGCCTGCTGGGCTGGGCAGGGAGCCAAGCCGGTCCCTCAGGGCTGCCGTCTCTTCTCCTGCAGGACGAGCCACGTCTGCCCTCCCTCTGAAGAGAGCTGGGTGCGGTTCCTGGCTGGAGCAGTGGACCACAACCTAGGCAAGATCAAGGACTCCACCCAAGGCCTGCTGGGAGACCCTGGCCCGGCAGGGGAGGGTGGGTGCGCGGGAGACGCCCGGCAGGAGGAGCAGCCGTAGCGCTTTTGTCCCGGCTGCAGGCAGTAAAGGACCGTTGGCCCCTGTGCAAGCAGCCCAGAACGCCTGCAGTGCGCTTATTTTTCTAACACAAGCACACACACGCTCACAGCTCCAGAGGGACCTTTAACGGGGCGTGGAAGTGGGGGCTTAAGTGGCGAGGGCAGCGGGGGCAAAGGAGGGCAGGGTGCCTGCGGAGGACCCCGCTCTCAGGTTTTCTGCCCCATGCCGCCCTCCCACTCCCTTCTTCCTAGGGGGCCACTAGGGGGCCCGGAACGGCTCCCCTCTGGTCTGTTCCGTGGGTGGGTGGGGCGGCCCTCGCTAGGCGGCTCCTCGGGGAAGGCAGCACCTGGTGGCCAGGGGAGCCGGAGAGGGCGATCCAGGTGTGGGTTCGACGTTCTGCAGCCCCGGCCGCAGGGGAGGGGGCGTGGGGAATGGCTGCCATTGCCCAGGACAGAGGTGGCCCTGGGAGCCCTCCCCTCGGCCCCCTCCAGCCCCACTGCAACTCGCGACAGCTGTTGTCAGGCCCTCCTGGCTCGGGATTTTACTGTGGCCCTTTCGACATCTGGCACATGGTCACAGGAGCCCCTCGTGTTGGGTATGAAGCCCAACACCAAAGGCAGCCCCTTGCCTCGCTCGGCCCGCCTTTGTAACCTCAGTGCTGTTCCCCGCACCCACCCAGTCCCCGTCCCCGTCTCCCCTCCCTTCCCATCGCCCCAAAGCCGGAGGTTCCCCCGAAGGTGGAATGCTTGGGGGGAGGGGGCCTCATTTGCAGCCAGCAGCGCAGGGGTATCTCCCACCCCCCGCTTCAGGTGGACTCTGCCTGGGGGTCCTGGAGAAGGTGCTGCCAAGAAAAGACCCCGCCAGTGCAACAGTCCGTTTATTAAGGGCACGTTGAAGGGGTGGGGCAGTCGAGGCCGCTCCTGTCCGTGCGGGAGGCAGCTCCTCCTCCACAGCCCGGCTAAGGCAGCCAGCCGGTCCTCCAGCCGTCTCCGGCCACCTGCAACTGCTTGTGTCCTTTCAGTGGGGGGAAGAGGCTGCTCCTGAGCGTGAGGTGCAGCTGCCGGGACCCACTCTTGTAGGGGATCAGCTGGAGGGTGAGGCTGGCCTGCTGTCCGGCAGGCAGAAAGCCCAACCTGGGGAGGCAAAAGCAAGAGCTCGGTGCTGCCTCCACCCCTCCGGCAGAGAAGGCCGCCTCCCACCCCTGCAGCGCCCCGGCCTCAGAAGGGCTGGCCTCCCACGCCAGAGCGTCCCTTCCCTCCCTCCGGGGCTCCTGCCGTGGGCCACTCGCCCTGTCTGGCTCTCCCCGGAAGAGAGGCACAGAACAGGCCCGGCCAGAATCCAGTGGCAGCCGAGGAGCCTCTGGCACCTTCCAGAAGGGGCGCCCCACCCACTCTCGGAGCTGCCCCCCTGGGTGGCTGGGGCCAAGCTGGCTGCTCTCTTCCCGCCCGGAGAGGCTCGGTGGGCAGCCCAGGGGGTTCTGCCGCTCCTTTTCTGGCATCCAAAGCCGGTGTGGAGCTCCCCTCGTCTGCCGGGAGACGGCCTGGCAAATCCAGACATGGCTGATCGCAGACACAACACCTTGTGTGGTGCAGAAAGGGAGAGCAGCCCCCCGCCCACACTGCACCATCCCTCGGGAGCCATCTTGCAGCCCCCAGCCCAGCCCCACTCACTCTATCTGGGCTTGGCCTCGCACCAGGCCGGCCCCCTCCACAGTCAGGAGGCCATCGCTGACTGCGTCGGCCAGCGGGTTGGTAAACTCCACTCGGAACTGGAAGGGCTGGTCCAGCACCACGGGGGACAACACCTGCAGCAGGGGAGGCGGAAGGAGGGGAAGGTGTAGAAAGGCAGGAGCAGCCTGGCTCCCCCAGGAACTGCCTGGTAGCCACGTACTCGGCTAGCAGCGGGGAGGGGGAGGAATCGGCCTGTGAGGAGGTCACCTACGTGAATCAGGATGGGCGGCGTGGCCACCGTGATCGTCTTCTCCGCCAGAGCCTTCTGCCAGGAGGTGTTCTCCTCCCCCATGGCCACCACCCGGATCTGCTTGTCCTCCTGCAGGTGCCGGCCGTACTCTTGGTAGGAGATGTGCCAAGGAACGCGCTTCTCTGTGGAAAGAGCGTAGGTAGCCGGGGCGAGGGCAGGGGCCTGCCCGCCGTTGCCCATGGCCACCCTCCTTACTTACCTTCCTTGGGGCTGAAGGAGAGGTACACGGTGTCTTGCCAGAAGGGTGCCAAGGGGTGCCCATTGTGCAGCACCGACTGGGCGCTCAGGCTGAGCTTCAGCTCCTTGGAGGCAAATTCCAGGTTGCGGGCCAGGAGGGTGAGGTGGATGTCCTGGCCGATCTCTGGACTCTCCACCAGCTGAAGGTGGAGAAAGGTCTGAGCCCCCGTGGGGGGTTCCTGGCGCCGGCCGTCTTGGAGAGCCGGAAGGGCGCTGGTGCCGGTTCTGATGGGGCCGAAGGGCTGGCTGCGCGAGAGCGCCTTCAGGAACACCTGGCGCTCGCCCAGGGACCCTGCGGACGGAGAGGAGCTGCCTGAGGGGGCCGGGAGTAGGCCAGGGCGGGGGGTCCTGAGCAGGGACACCTCCAAAAGGCAAGCAGGCTGACTGAGGGGCCCCGAGCAGCTGCCCCCAGCCCAACTTCATCCCCAACCCTTGATTGAGGGGTCTCCCTCCGGCTCTGTTGCACCCATTTCTTAATCTGGGCTTTAGGTCATGATACTGGCAAGTTGGAAGGGCCCAGCCAGCAGCAGCCTGGCCCAGGTTCTGCCCCATCGCTTCAATTTATGGCAGAGGGAGTGTTGGGGGAGGGCAAAGGCCCGGGGATGGGGGCTGCCATTGCTGGCTTTGCTCTCATGGTGCAATAGGGCTGGGAGGAACTGTAAGGGGCCGGGGGAGAAACGGCTGCCAGGCCAGGAGGAACTTCGTGGGGGCTGGCCCTTCAGCCACACAGGATGGCTCCCGGAAGCCCCTCGGAGTCACCCGGTTATGTTTCAGGGGGGCTGGCAGCCATAGATCCGGTCTGTTTATAGACTGCCCAGCCCCATGACCGTCCTGGGCGGCACTCGGGCCCAACCCGTTCCCTGAGGCCCCCGAAGGCGGGCAAGAAGCCACGGCGGGAGGACTCTGAAAGAGATCCAGCCCAGACCTCGGGAGGAATGTCGTGGGAGCGAGAGCCGTTCGTGGGGTAGCTTGCCTCCGGGACTTGGAGGGTTTCAAGGGCTTGAACCACCATTTGTCCAGAATGGTATAGGGTCTCCTGCTTGAGCAGGGGGTTGGACTAGAAGACCTCGGGGGTCCCAACCCCGTCACCAGTCCATCCCAAAGCCTGGGGAAAGAGCCAGGCGCTAGGGCTCGCTTAAATGCGGGCAGGGAGGGGTTGCGTAAACCTCGAGGGGGCAGAGGTACCTTCCTGGTGCTTGTAGGTGTGGGTGAGGTCTTCCCGCTCCTCGCTCCCGACGGCCTTGGTGCTGATGAAGTTCCCCACCGCGCTTGGATTCCACTGGAGTTTTTCCCTTCTCGTCCCAGAGAGCAGCCAAACCACCCGGTCTGCGTTCACCATGGAGAACACGAAGGGGGTGTCGTAGCGCAGGTGGATATCGCCATTCCGGACAGCTGTGACGGGCGCTGGGCCACAGCGGTACAGCCCTGCCGAAGGGGGGGGAGAGAGAGGAAGGGTCGAGAGACCTTCCCGAGACCTTCCCGCCACCCTTCCCGAGCCCGGCCAGAGAACCAAGCGGAGCCGCCTGGGTTACCGTTGCTGGACTCCTGCGGGGTGGCGTCCAAGACCTGCCAGCCGTCGTACCCAGGGGGCAGATCCCTGCGCACCATCCAGCACTCGTTCCAGACGTGGAAGTTCCTGCCGTACAAGTAGAGAGGGAAAGAGAGTCGTCACGGGCAGCCAATGGCCCTCTTGCAAACCCCAACCCTGCTGGGGGAGAGATGAGGGAGGGGCCAGCCAAGAAAGCCACCTGTCCCAGCCAAGCCAGGTGTTTGGGCGAGGGAGCCACGCTGGGCAAAATGGGCTCCACGAACTCCGCCTCGGCACAGGCACCTTCTTCTGAGGTCTCACGCAGAATGGCCCTGGCGCAGCTCTTGGGCTGCCAGGAGGGGGCTTGGGAGCTGGGTCAGGCCAGAGGCCCTCCAGCCACCCTCGGTTTGCCTCCATGGTTCTCAAGAAGCCCACGAGTCCCCACAACTTTGTAGATATGGGCTGGGCCGGCAGGGCTCTTCCGATACTGCAGGGAAGGCAAAGCCACCCCGAGGAATTGGGTGCCCCCCCTTTCCATGAATTCACCCACCCTGCAAGGAAGAGGTCTCCTCTGAGCCTCGGCCCTTCTGCCCCTCTGAAGGCCTCACCGGGTCCTCCTCGGGGGTAAAAGGGAGGCGGAGAGCCTCTCCGCACCAAGGCCGCCCTTTGCTGGGCTCTCCCAGCACCCCCAGGGCCACACACAGACTGGCCTGGCCCCACAGCTCTGTCCACAGCCACGGGGCGAGGGAGCCACCCACCAGATGCTGTCCTTGCTCTCCCGGGGCAGCAGCTGCCCGGTGTTGTCGTAGAAGACGTCGATAACCAGGTTGCCGTCCTTCTCGTGACCCGAGTCGAAGTTCGTCACCACACGCGTTGGGATTCCGAGGCTGCGCATCACTGGGGGAGAGGGGCTCGGTGAGGGGCTCCCTCCATCCCCCTAGCCTGTTCTGTGTGTCTGCCAGGGGTTCTCCCCACACACACGCCCCCCACTGCTCCCTGCAACAGGTAACCCTGGAGCACTTGCAACCGTCATCTGCGGCTGCAGGGATTCCAACGATTGCCGCAGCGTCCGGGGGTGCCCGAGTGAAGGGGTTCACAGAGGAGCGCCAGCCTCAGCCCTTCTTGCCCAAGGGAGCCGTCTTAGCCCGAGAGAAGGTGGGGAGACCCTGGCTAAGAGCTGCTGGGTGAGCACAGCCGGCCCGCATCCCAGCATCCATGGCTTCCAGCAGGGAGGTTCATTTGCTCCTCCTGGGATTTGCCCACAGGAATCGGTTAAGGGGCACCAAGGGAGATTCCCGCCACCTGGCGGGGCAGGTGCTGTCCAGCCCTACCTGTGCACATCACAGCTGCGAAGACCCAGCATTGCCCGTACTTGACGGGCTGCCCTCCGGAGCACCCCCACTGCTTGAGGATGGGGACGCTGCTGTTCCACTCGCTGGGGCGGGTGCCCCCGGAATAGTCCTCGCCCCAGTTGCCCAGAAGGACCCCTGAGTCGTCATTGCTGTTGACCTGGGGAGGAGGAAAGGGGTGGGAGGGGTCCGGGTGGGCCTCCCAAGTTGGCACCAGAGGTCCCGGCCAGTGGCCAGGGTGCCTGGGGCCCAGCTCTTACCATGGCACTCAGCACCCGGCTGACGTACACCGGGCTGCTGCGCAGGGCACAGTCCTGCACCGGGTGGTGCCGGAACTGCAGGTTGCTGTCCAGCAGCTTCAGGCAGATGCCGACCGTGTCCTCCTCGAACTGCAGGAGACAAACGCCGATGAGCCGGACTGGACGGGGCAGCGGTCTGGCCGACACCACTGGCCGACTCTTCCCAAAACTGGTGGGGGGAAGCAAGGTGGGCCTCTCCCTACCCTGCGACGCCATGGCCCGGGGGGAGGGCCTCCTCGTACCTGGCCGTAGTTCCAGGGAACTGGGTGGATCCAGTTCTTGTTTCCGTGGAAGATGATGCCATGCTCATTCATCACATACTCCTGCCTCTCGGCCTCGCTCTCCAGGTAGACGTCGTCTTCTGCGCAGGGAAGGGAGAAGAGCGGTTGGTCCTCCCCACTTGTTCTCCTCTCCCGATTCTTTTTAGATTCCCTGAAAGGACCCAATAAGCCCCTCCTTTTGGGGAGGCACCCCCCCCCCAGACACAGAGTCTCCAGAGTCAAAGCTGCCCATGAAGCACGCAGGGCCCGTCTGGGAGAGAGCTCTGGGGCGCTCTTAGCCTTGAGCTCTCCTGGTGGTCTTCCTTCCAAGGACCAATCAGGCCCCAGCCTGCTCGGTTCAGTCCAGGCGTTGGAGGCCAGCTGTGGCCTCGGAAGGGAGGGGGAGAGGGCCGCCCCCGGCAGTGGGGGAAGCAGTCCCGGTACCTGGGCACCAAGCATTGAAGAGGAGGAATATTTCGCCCAGCTGGTAGGACGACGAGGCGCCCTGGCCGGAGTCAAAGTGGATGTTCAGCTGGTACTGCCCGACGGGGGCCTCTGCGGGGGCAGAGATGGCGACGTCTGTGGACTGGGGGCCGCTGGGCACTGCGCTGGCTCTCCAGGCCTCCCTGCTGTGTGGCTGGCTCAGACTCACCAGGAAGATGGCCCTCTCTGGCCCTGGCCCTGGGGAGGAGGGAGAAGGGGGCACCAGTGGGGTCCTCTCCTGCCTGCACCTCCACCACGGAGGACGGGCGGGGGAGCCCCCCTGGGCTGGGCTCACACAGCGCTGAGACTTGTCTCTCTCGCTGCTCCTGTAGGCCAAGCTGGTTGTCTCATTTCAGGGAAGCCCTTGCGTCAGTGGAAGTGGGGGGTGGAGGAGCCCAGAAACTGCTAAGCAAAGAGGGGCTTGGAGCATCCTCTCAGGCCAGCCCGTCTCGTGCCCGGGGAGGGGCCTTGGTGCTCCACAGTGGGCGGCCAGGCGGCCAGCTAGACTGGCCCAGCTGGATGGGCAGCATTCCATTGACCGGCTCTGCCTCCTGCAGATCCAGCAGGGTTTCTAATTAGACCCAAGGAGTGGTCGGTGGGCCCCCAGCCGGCCTCTGCTCCCCTCTTCCCTCTTCGGTCCTTGGAGCACCCCTCCATTCTGAGGTGGCAGCACTGCCACTGCTGCTCTCCCAGGGCCGAAATTGGGAGATTCCCTAATCCGAGACATTGGCACCAGGATGGCTGGCCCAAGGGGACGTGTCTCCCTCCACCTCAGGAAAGTGGGGGCAGCGCTACAGGCCCCAGGGAAGAGTAGGAGCCCTGGCAACAGCCACAGACATGGCAGGTGGGGGGACACTGGGGCCATTGCCCAGGGGCGATCCCTGCAGGGAGTGGGCAGAGCTCCCCTCCTGCCCAAAATCGCAGCCCCCCGGTGCAATTCCCCAACCAGCCGCTCGATGGGTTTGCCAAGTGACTGCCCGCAATCAGGACACATACAGTATAAATCGATACCAACACTTGCCGAATTGGGCTCAGCAAAGGTGGAGGGAGCAAGGCAGAGCGGCCGATTTGTACAAGAGGGAAGCACGAGAGACGCACCGGAGACGTTGCCTGATGAGGCAACAAAACATCGGCAAAGCCCGGAGAGCACCAAGACTCTGCCGGCCACCCTGAGATACAGGCACTCCCTTCGGCCAGATGGGGCTTATTCGGCGATTCTGAGACGCGTCTGGGGGACGAGGGACTCCAAGGGGCCTCGGGATCTCCTGTCCTGCCTCCTGCCAGGGAACCAGACTCGATCCCTTCTGCCTGGCTGACCCGGCCAGCCCTTCCTCAGAGCTTCAGCCCAAGCGATCCTCTGGTCCTCACCTTCGGTGAGCAGAGCCAAGTCCTGACTCCGCTCTCCAGGTAGCCCCTTCTGCCTGTTCCTGAGCAGGCTTCCTCGCTCCCCCTCTACCAACCCGCTCGCCCGCCTTGTCCCAGGCAGCTGAAAGCTTCATGGGCTGCTTTGGTGCAGCCTTCTCAGCTTGGCTACCGGTTCCCTTGGGCCTCCTGGCCACGGGAAGAAAGCCTTCGCTCCCCGCTCCAGGAAGAGAGGCTGCCCAGGGGCTTAACGTGGGGTGGGGAGGCACCACCCACCTGCTCCCACTCTCAACAGCCCCCCTCCCGCTCCTGGACTCAGGCAGCCATCGGTGGAAGCGGCCTTTGTGCCGCTGTGTCTGCAGGGGGGGCCTTGCAGTGGGGAGGTGAGGGGAGAGCCGGTTCCCCGGGAGGAGAGCCCTGCGGTGAGGAGAAGCCGCTCCTGCTGGGGCTGGGGAGGGGGGGCGGAAGCAGCAACTCTCCGTCTGGAACGCAAGCG
Source organism: Boaedon fuliginosus (assembly GCA_027560395.1). Lineage (NCBI taxonomy): Eukaryota > Metazoa > Chordata > Lepidosauria > Squamata > Lamprophiidae > Boaedon > Boaedon fuliginosus. The sequence goes on from JANHGC010007037.1 coordinate 22,449, forward strand.
CCTGGCCTGGGGTTCCCCCCCCCCTTACCTGTCTCTGCAACCAGGCGCATGGAATCGAACCCCGGCTCATAGTTCCTGGAGTGGAAGTGGAGGGTGAGGGTGAAGGGCTGCCCCCTCCGCACGGCCAGTTGCCCGCCGCTCGTCTCAGCTGTGTGGTGCCCATGGTTGTTCTCCGGGCCATGCCAGTCCACAAAGGCCAGCTGCAGCTCTGTGGGGGCACAGTGGGGAGTGAGGGGCTGTGGGGCAGAGCTGGGCCTCCTTCCCACTGCTGCCCCTCCGTCTGTGCCGAGCCTCCCTACCTCCAGCCATGATGCTCCTGCTGCTGCCGGGCTCTCCTGGTGAATGCCTGCAGGCGGCATCTGGCAGGAGCCAAGGAGGCTCCAGGCGTGGCACTCGGGCATGGCCGATTCACCTTCCTGCTCCGTCACCAACTTGCTGGCACAGCAGCTCCCACCCAAGAGCCGCCTGGGCGTGGGCACAGTTCACACTTGCTGAAAAGGCATGTCAACACACTGTGTGTGAGAGAGGAAGCTCAGGGACCCAGGCAAGGTGGGGGGCATGAGTCGTGTGTGCCCATCCTCCCTCCCTGCGGGCAGAGCAGCCTGGCAAGGAGCCCCTCTGCGAGGCTGGGCCATGGCCCCTGGAGAGGACATGCACAGCCCCTGGGCCTCAGGAGCCTCGAGATGCTTGGGGCCCCTTTGGCTTGCTTGGCCTTCCCCACCAAGCACCCTGAGCTACTGGATCCACAAGCATCTGCCAGGCCCTCTCCCCCCACACACTGCTGCCCTGGGGGGCAGCTTTAACCCACTTCCTCTGCTGCCCAAAGGCAAGGCCCCGAGTGGCCCCCGCCCGAGCCGGTCCTTCTGCCCCCGCCCACGAGCGGTCCTGCCATCTTGAGGAACAGATCAAAACGAATACGAGGGAGAAAGCGGGGGGGGAATCAGCGTTTGGAAAAAAATGGGAGCCTCATTTCCTGGCCAATCTCCCACCCCAATTGGAGCTGCTTCTGATGCCAACAACCCCCTCCTCACCACCAGCCCCGGGGATCCTTCTGAAGGCCTCCCAGGGGCCCCTCCACCCTGCATTCCCTGGCTCTCCACTCCGCCTGCCTGCCTGCTCGTCACTGGCCCCCACCAGAACAGGGTCTTCTGGCCAGACTCCCCCAGAAAGCCTTCAGCCTCCCACGGCAGCCGGGCAGGATGTTCCGATCAGGAGCCTCTGACGCCCAGGGGAGGTGGGGAGAGAAGACCCTTCCCCCTCAGCACAGTCGGTGCTGGGCAGGGAGGGCTTTGCTCCCCGTTCCCATACAGAGCCTCGCCCTGCCAGGGTGGGTAGGGCTGTTCTGCTTGGAGCCCCTCAGTCCCTTCTCTTTTGGTCGCCCAGGGAGAAGCGCTTCTGCAGGTGGGGGCAGCCTTCGGAGCGGGCAGAACCCCCACCTCCACCACGCCTTCGGCAGGAATTTTTGCACCTGGCTCACGTGACTTCCCCCCTCCAAACACGACTTTTCCAAGCCCCAGATGTTCTCGCCTGGTCCGGGGGAGGGCTGAAGCCCACAGCCTCTTCTGCGCTGGGGGCGGCCATGCAGATGGAGTCAGGCCAGGCCTTTTCAGCAGTGAGTGAGCCTTTTTCAGGGCTGCCCGCACGCAGTGACCTCTTTCTGGAGCTCCCTCGCAGGAAGGGCGTTAGTTTACTTATTTATTTATTTATTGGATTTATATCCCGCCTCTCTTCATCCCTTCCAGGGGAACTCGAGGCGGCAAAAACATACAATAAAAA
>JANHGC010007039.1:7262-19067 GCA_027560395.1 Boaedon fuliginosus
ATTCGATCTGACAACCTGCTGAACAAGTCAGCAGAGACTGCAGTGCTGCATTTAACCACTGCGCCACCGAGGCTCTCGTGTTGTTAAGCAATATGGTCACTAACTGAACATTTGACTGAAAAAGCGAAAAAGGTTTTGCCTGATTGTGTCAAAACTCATCAATTCTCAGAATATTTATGTATGTATTACACGGTCTTATATATGGTAAGCATGAGATTGTTTGAAAATGCAAAAATACTGATGACCATGAGATGGCAGCAAAGGATGGATAGCTTACTGGATCTTTTTACTGCCATCTAGGGTTCTTGGACTTTTTTTTAGCCCAGATTTCTGAGCAAACCTATATACCTGGTTATTTTATAATTTGACATATTATGTGAAATTTAGAAATAGATTGAGTAACCAAGTTAGACATTTGTAAAGAGCCAGCCCATGTGTTACTGATTTATTGTTTTCATCTGTTCAAAGAGGGAGGGGTAGACTAAGAGAAGGACCAAGATGTTCAGTATAATAGCTGTAAGTTTCCCCATAATTGTTTTTCCTGGAAGTTCTGTAATAAACAGAAATTTACAATTGAACAAAATCACACAATTTAAGGTGTTACGGCATTTGCATTTTATTTCAGATTACCTGCTAACAGCTGTTCAGATAAGAGTTTTGATGCATTTGAAATGGCTCCTTTCCAGGGAGGAGTTTTCATTCTAAACCATCTTTGGCGGAAAAAAAAAATCATGTCTTCCTGATGGCCAAAGAAAACAACTGCTTGAAATGGATGACTTTGTAATTTCCTTGAACGCCTGTTTGAGATTTGGCACATTTCAAGTAGGAAATAATGCTTTGCACAGCAGGCTCACTTCTTTGCTTCTCGCGTCTTCTAATACTGTGCATTTCTCTTCTGTATGTGTAAGTGAAGAATGCGTTTTCCCACCATGTGTATAATGAATGCAGAGAACCCCAATGAAACTGCGATTTTTACTGCAGGGTGAGATTATGGAAAAGTATACATAACTACCTGTAATGGAGATATACAGATGAAGAGCGGTCTATGAGGCTAAGTCAGAAAACCATTGGTCCCTATTTGCGGGAACAGCAGAAAGCAGCTGTTAAAAATAACATTGATAGGGCTAGTGAGTGTCCTGGTTTCTTTCAGCCAATTAAGATGGACATTTTCTTGGCTAGGAACAATAGTGACCAGAGTCTGAGTAGCTTTTCTGAATTCCTACACTTAACATGCTTTTTAGTACCTGGCAAACTGTTCTGATAGCTGCAGGCAATCGAATAGTCATTCTGCACTATAATATAATGAAGAATCTAAAATGGCTGATGTGGTGAGTAACTATACAGTTTCTAATGAAGGTGTTCTTCCAAATTCTGAAGTAGGTAACATATATACGATAGACAGCCAGGGACCCTTTTTTCTAAAGCTTCTCCTGAAGAAAAGGAGACAATTTAAGGTGTTTCGATGTTCAGAACAACATCCGCATAAACCTTTCTCGGTACGGGACCCTCTGGATTGCTGAATTTTTCAAATGCTTCAATCCCTTTTGGTTTTACTAGCTCGCACACCCAACGCATATGGAAGGCATCAGGCTGGAGAAAAGCTATTCTGTGCTCTAGTACAGAATGCTGCAGATTTGAAAAGAATGTCTCCATCACTTCTTTGTGGAAAATTGCCACAGCCTTTCTAAACGGTATTGCCTGACAAACTGATGTATAGCGAGAAGGAGTAATAAAATAAATTAAAAACAATAAGGACTGTGCTGGATCAGGCAAAAAAAATACCTGCCTGGTCAGGCATTATGTCCCCTTGAAATTGTCCCGCCCTCCAGATGCTTTGAGACTATACTGCCCATAATTCCAAGGCTGAATGAAACAATAGAATATAAACATGCTACATAAATATAATTGGACCATGAAGTTTTGGCATCCGTATACAGAGCTAATATATAAACTGACTTTGTGCTAAATTGTGTTTGTTTAGCTGTGCCTTCATGGATAAAGTACACGGGTTAAGTGCATACAACATGCTAAATCACAAACAGAAAAAGCGACCCACGTTATAAGCTTTGGGTAAATTGTGAAGCTATTCATTGACTGCTGTGTTCATATGACTCTAGTGACCTAGAGTATTAGTTGTATTTCAATTAGCATGTTGTATGACCTCAACTGATGGAATTAGCTAAAGGTTCACAATATGTTAGGCAAAAACCAGACAATTGGGCTAATTGAATGAATCATGGTAGGTAGGAGGAGAGCCATGTTATCTCTTGTAGCCCCAAGTCAGAAGAAAAATCTTTTCTGACTGATTCTGTTAAACATATGACTTTTATTAAAATTTATTAGTCAGAAAAAGTGCTACCAAGAACCTTGATTTGGGGGCTATCATTGATAAGATGGCTGATGGCGACTTCATCATGGCATCTAACCTTCTTATGGAATGCAGAGGTGATGAAGGCACTGGATGAGACTGTCCTCAAGTGGCCCTTCTGTAATCTAATCTTATCACACATCTTGATGTACAAAAGGTCTGAAGTGATAGAAGAGACATGTTGAGGTTGATGCTTCTCTGAGGGAGGGGATTATACCCATTGCTTTGAAAGGTGAATTCCCTTCTGACAAAATCATTTCTGGATCCAGTCATATGGACAGCTGCTGTCTAGTGTGCAACAGGGAAGATTTTGGAGAAGGTAGTACTGTACCAATTACAGAGAATTCCAGCTGAAATGAGAATTAATTTTACAGTAGTTATTTTCAGTTTGATTTCAATCTTGAATATAGAAGGGCATGGTGGCTTAGTAGTGAAGATGCTCACCTGCCACTTGGAAGGTTAAGAGTTCAATCCTAGGTAGCGGAGATGTTTCTCTCCTAGGGCATAAAGAAAAAAAAATACCTGCTGGGAATTCTATGTAGGTGTCAAGACAGACATTTAACCAGTAAAAGCCCAACTCCATCCAGTCACCCCCACTCCACTTTGATCACAAAGATTACCAAGAATATGACAAACCAATAGATAAGTCAAATCCAAACAATTCATGTTATAACATGTGTGAACAAGACCATCAGGTTAAGCTGAAATTCAATTTGTTTGTTTTGGCTCAGAATGTTGTATGAGCAGAGTAATTGTGTTTATTAACTATTCTTGACAAGAATGACAGTGATTTCCAATATTTCCTTTATGGAGATTGCTACATAGTGATCATTGGGTAATCAAACTATTGTAAGCATTCCTACTAGAAATATCTAAGCATAGACAACCAATACATTTTTTGTATGCCCTCATTTAACCTTTGGATGTGCAAAAATAGGTTCATTTTAATGTTAAAGAACAGTACACTACTTCAATTTATAGACTATTATATTACATAAAGAACTTCATGAAATAAGCTGCATTGCAAATAATAATGTAACATCAAATATAATACATAATCAGTACATTGAATTATGTTATATTATTTCCCTCATCTCTGGCCCACACACAGACCACCTGCAGCACTCCTACAGTTCAGAAAATTAGCGCATAAAAGGCGTTATGTTCATACTAAATGGTCACATGTTTTTCAGATTGAAGCTACTATATTTAGTAGGACCCTGTACTCTTCAAAAATTATATATATAAGAAGTGCTTTGAAATCTATATGAACATATCTCTGCTACTGATTAAAGTAAAAGCATATTTTGCTGGGGTTTGGCATAAATCTTTAAAAAGATGCAATATTGTAATAATGATAGTAAGCAGTAGCTGTTTTAATTAATTAACACATTAAAAACACCCTTTCTTTTCAGGCTCACACAGAAATAAAAAATAAGGTTGTTTTTATGTGGCAGAGGCTACCTTCACACTTGCATAAATTCCAAAGCACTTCTGAATAATGATGAAATATATTCAATATAGCCCGAATATTTATATTTTTCTATATAGATAGAGCACAACAACATTAGATTCGTCTAGAAATTTAAATTGTGATAGAATTGAATTTATTTAATATATATATCAAATATCGCATGACCGGAACTTAAGATTTGATGTCCACATTCTCCATTAACTCTGCTTATTGCAAAATGGTTGAGAAATAACAGAAATAGCAATCATGTGACCGCAGAACACTCTGATGATCATAAATGCCCAGCACTTGTAAAGCAGCCAAATGGTGATCACTTGACTGCAGGATGTGGTGACTGTCATAAATATGAGGTCTGGTCACAAAGCTGATTTTTTACACCATTGTAACTTTGAACAGAAGGTAAATGAGGCAGTCAGCAAGTGAGGACTATCTGTAATCTAAAAGCCTACTTGCTAAAATAAGCCTGTCCAGATACCGTCAGAAATTAGGAAGACTGCAATCAGAGCATTTTACTGTATTGGGACTCCAGTTTTGGAAATCTTCCTCAGGAACTATTTCCTCTTATCCTTTGAAAGGCAGCAACTCAAAGTTATGTTATTCCTATTGACCTCTTGTGGGCTAATAAGATAATCTTACATTTATCTTACATTTACTGCTGTCTTCGTTATTATTTTTTTTTAATGATAACCAGTATTTTTCTAAGCTGCCTAGGAGGCCCATTGAGGTCGAAAGTTAAAGATATACACATTATTGACAAGCTTGTACAGCACATGAATTCTCTGCAGAAAAATCCATACTGAACTTCTGGCATCTCCAAATAGAGCAGGAAAGAATGCTGATGTTAGTTGATTAATTTCACACCCTTTTTGCTTTCCCATGATTAATGGCTAGACACAATGGGTATGCTCATACCCTATGCTAAACTATAAACAAAAGCTTACCAACCATAACAACTAGCCCTACACATTCAATCATTTCTTGGTTTGCTTATTTTTCTGAGTTTAGATGTTTCACGAACAGAGCCATATTAAAGTGCATCCAGACAAATTGCATTAGAGCAGTATTTTTCAATCTCAGCAACTTTCAGATGGCTGGCTGGGGAATTCTGGGGGTTGAAGTCCTCATGTTTTAAAGTTGCCAAGGTTGAACAACACTGGTATAGAGCAATGGGTCATCCTGATCAGAATCATCAAGAACTGGCTTTATGGACCAATGATTCCATCACTGTTTAAATATGACAAAGTGATATCCAGTTGTGTATCTTCATCCCTAGCGAGATAAGTAATGATGTCTTGGAGTCTGTGGGGTTTGGATGGAAACAATAGGCTTCAGCTTAATCCTGGCAAAACTGAGTGGCATTGATTTTTAGATACTTCTACTGTATATCTGGAGATTTATCATCTTTGGTGCTGGATGGATTACACTGTCTGAGACAAACCCAATGCACAGTCTGGACTTTTTTCTGGATTCAGGAACAGGTGGCAGTTATGACCAGGACAGCCTTTGTATAACTTCACATTGTGCACCAGTTGCGCCCATTTCTGGCTAGGGAGGTTTTATTCTCAATCACTGATGTCCTAGTCATTCATGTCCTAGGTACCTCCAGAATGTAACATGCTTTACATGGTGGCTGCCTTTGGAGAACATCTGGAAGCTCCAGCTGGGGCAAAGTGTGGCAGTGCAAGTAATTATGTGTGCTCCAAGAATTACACTTCTCCTTTGGGGCTGCACTGGTTGCCAATTAGTTTCTGGATCCAATTCAAGGTGCTGGTTATGACTATTATTTCAGAAATACTGCCTTTAATTTTGTGGAGTTGTGTAATTAATGTATATAGGCTATATTCACATGATATGGTTATTTGGGGTGAAGGTAGAAATGTGCAAACATCATTATCCTACCAATTATTGCCAGAAATTATTCAAAGGGGATTTATTTGTAACCTAGCCCCCAATTTGTTTGGGACAAACTGCCTTATTTCACTCTAAACTAACAGAACAGAATTGTTCAAACAGTTTGAGGAGGTTAATCAATCCTTGATAGAGCATTAGGTCTGTGTCCATGCTTCTGAAACAAAGAGATACCTAGAGAAGCCCTGAAAAAATAGGTGTCATAATCCGTAAACCTTTGAGATGATTGATAGGTCTTAAAGATTGGGTCATTGGTGATTGAACATTTCAGATACATGGAAGTTCACACAGAGAAACTAATTCAATCAGCCATCTCATGAAAACATGTCTATGTTATATAATCTGGCAACTATTTTAGTATTGCAAAATCAAATCCTAGATATGTATTCTTTGTAATAATTCATTTAAAGACTGTGATGTTTACATGGACTTGGGAAAACTAATTATACACTGATTTAATAAATCCTTTTTTAATTATTGAAGCCCCCAAAATGTCAATTGAGATCAAATGCACAAAAGCACATTGTTTACATTTCATTCAATGAAATCAAACCTTCCTTGTTAGAAAATATATTTCAAACATCTGCCTTTCAAAGTACATGTAGAATTATTATTTCAAGAGATCTAAAGTGGATGGCAGATGTAATCCTAACTGGCAAGGACACAAGGTTGCTTATCATTTCATTAAAATGCAGGGAAGCCAAGTAATTATGCCTATACTTGGTTGAGAAATTAAGTTGACTAATGAAGAATAACAGCTTTGAACTGTGACTCTAAGCATGAATCCTGTAACAATTCATTATGTATAAGAAGCAATTCTCAATACTTGAATCACAAGAGATAGGTGGCTAGCTGATTATGGTAATGATGTTATCCATTCAGTTGAATCTGACTATTGGCAATTCTGTGGGCCAGATTTCTCCACAACTTCTGATCTTGGGGTGGCTATATAAACTGACAAAATTAATGTGATGGTTGCCCGTAGGTTTACCCATGTAATGTCTGTGTTGCATTGACTTCTAATTTCATTCCAGGTGCAATTCAAGGTGCTAGACATAGGTTTAAAGCCCTATATGGTACAAGGCCAAGTTATCTGTGGAACCACTTTTCCCTAAGGACATCTACCCATCCTACCATGTTAGATAGAGTAGGCATGCTCTTAGTTCCTTCCTTTAAACTTTGCCATCTTATGAGAGCTAGAAAGCATGGCTTGTCCATGGCAGCCCTTGCCCTACAAAATATTCTTCTCCCTGAAATTTGACCTCACCATCCATCTCCTAGCCTTCGGTGAAGGACTGAAGACCTGGCTTTCCCCCAAACACTGGGATAAAGTGTGATAGAATACCAGAAGCTTGACTTTCACCAGGTTTTGATTTTCATGCATTTTGGTATTTGGTTTGGTATTAATAGTTTTAATCCATTTTTTATATTATTTTAATTTTAATATTTTTATTTTAGAGCTGCCCAATTTGTTATAATATGAGCAGCTATATATATGTTATAAATAATCAAACCAACAAAATCCTGCATGTAGGACTAATTTTTTTAAAATATAGGATTTATATATATAAATTACATTTACCCTCCTAATTTATTAATATCCTGCTATAATGTCCTGAATTGTACATAGTTTTTCAGATGTGATGTGACCAATTCAGAATAGAGGAGAATAAGGGATTCATAAGTATTTGAGAAAATGGTATTTGTGATACAGCCCAGAACTCTTAGCCTTTCTAGCTGCTGTCTCTTGTTCAGTTTGTGGTCAGTTGACCACACCCAATTTCTTTTCCAGTGCTTTAATCCATAAATCTCACTTCTTGCATGCCATATTATTTCCTTCTGCCTAAATACAATACCTCACATTTTCTTAAGCAACATCTTGCTTTTCTCAGCCCAATCTTTTGAGATTAGATTGTAGTTTTGTTTTCTGAGGTGTTTGCCAGACTTCCCAATTTTGTGACATCTATAAATGTAATAAGTAGCTCATCAATTCCCTTTTCCACATCATTAATAAAAATGTGGACTAATACTGACCCTAAGAGAAATCCCTGCAGGATCACACTGATTCTGCCCTCCAGTTTGATGTAGATCCATTAGTGCTGACTCTTCAAATTTATTTTATTTATTTATTTATATTCGTATTTATACCCCGCCTCTCTTCACCCGAAGGGAACTCGAGGCGGCTATGTGTTTAGCCAGCCACTTATGGACCTACCTTATCGTATTGCGTTCCAACTACATTTTAATAGCCTGCAGGCAGTATGTAAAGCGGATCTTATCAAAAGCTTTGCTGAAATCAAGTTAGATTATAATCACAAAATTATACTTGCCCGTTAGTTACCTTATCAAAGGAGATGAGAATTTTTTTTCTACATGGCCTACTTTTGACAAAGCAGTGACAACTAATAGCAATCAGGGCATTGTCTTCAAAGAACATACAGGCCTTCTTTAATGTCTTTCTGGCTTTCATGTTAAATTCATTGGGCAATATTACTAACAATCTTCTCTTTTTCTCCTCTTTCCCCCCTTTCTTGAAGAGGTCGATCACATTTACCCATTTCCAAAACACTGGAACTTTCCTGGTTCTATAAAACTCCTTGGAAATAATTGACAGGGATCCTGACAACTTGTTTGTTTGTTTGCTTTTCACATATTTGGACCCCTGGTCTCCTTCACAAGCGAAAAAATAAAAATTTGGAAGGGGTCAGGAATTGTTAAATATAGGTAGTCCTTGACTGATCATCACAATTGAGCCCAACATTTCTGTTGCTAAGCAAGACATTTAAGTGAGTTTTGCCCCATTTTACGACCTTGATCTTACCATCAGCATTAAATAGTAACATGGTTTTTCACTGCCTGTAATAAATGTTGATTTTCTACTTAATGCTGGTTTTTCATCTTTTAGTTGTATCCAAACAAAATGTCCTTGGCAGTAAAATATATGAAAGTAATTGGAGTCCTGAGATTACTTCTGGTATTTTATGATATATTCTTTCAGCATTGAAGAGAGCTACTGAATCAATAAAATATTGATTTGCACGTGAGGAATTACATTTGAATTTTGTTTGACACATATGTTCTGTTTTACAAGAAATCAATCAGCTTGTTAGATTTCATGAAGCATTTTTATATAAAAACTTGGAATATTATTTCCACTGTTAAAGTTTTATAATTAATCCATTAAACAAAATCAGGATACTTTGCACTATTATATAAAAAATTAATTAAAAATATGTCATTTGATTGTATAATTAGATCTCTTTCATTATCAATATGTGACAGCGATATCACCATCAGACTTAAAGGACTTCACAATATAAGAGATTTTGTAGGCTGCCTTAAGCCATTTGATAGCATTTAACCATAGTTGGTATTATTTTAGAGGGGAAGAATAATTTTAGAGTTTGAATGCCACAATTATAAAACAACAACAACAATACAACCACCCAAAATCCCAGAACTTTATGTCAGAACTCCTGATACCATATCAGCTGGGTAGCCTTACTCTACAAATCTTTTAAATAAATAAATAAGCTATTGTAGATAAAAGTTATAAAATGTGAATTAAAGATATTAATTCCATGTTTACAAGACTTTTGCCAAGCATTAATTTATTAGCCAGGATCATTGGTCAACTAGGCTTGATAATACTTTGTGTTCTGTCCAGCTTTCTCTCCCTTATTGTGATGATATATTACTGATTTCCCCACACAGCTCTCCAACTTTCCTTAATATTCTGACTCTGTCCGAGCCAATGAGGAGGAGGTCACAATTTGTGGGATGTTGGGATACAGAACCATGACAATACTTGGTATGCGTTCTCTATAAACCTGTAAAATAAATCATGATCTAATCAGATACGTTATCCAAATCCAATACATTTTGTGGAATTCATTTGTTTCAAGCATATTTCTTATTAAACCGTCTTTCATCTGCTCTTTTTAGTAGACTCCAATAAATGTACAGCAGTAAATTAATCATGACAATTATTCCCAAATTGAAGGAGCAAGTATTACTGAACTATTATTAAAATAAACAGATATCTTCAAACACATATTTTATTACTTGCAGAAAACTCCAATGGTCATACTGTAGCTCTGTGTGTGTGTGTGTGTGTGTGTGTGTGTGTGTGTTCACCAGGCCTATTGGTTATACATCTGGAAAACTATTATTCTCTAGCTAATGATCTCATCTGACTAATGCACACCATCTAAGGGACAAAGAGTAAAATCATGATTTATTTGGAATTCTTAGTGAGTTTGCAACTTGTTTTCCTGCAGAAAATGATCGGTATAGGTATTAGTTCTCAACCACGATGATGCTAACACCATGCACCATACATCAATGCTGTGCCTTTTCATACTTGGGTTGTTCCATTGTATACAAGTACCGGTATGCAAAGTGGAAGGGCAGTTCGCATCACAATGTTGTCATTTTCACTTCCAACTCCATTGCCCTCTCACCCCAGAAGCAGTACCTATAAATACTCCAATTTTAAAATGGACAACCTATTCAATCCCTTCCCAAGGGCTTAGAGTTTTAAAAGCTGGGCAATTCCAGAAATGTCCTATCTCTTCCTGGCCTCAAATATTATGCCTGATCATAGCAGGTGATATATACTTCTGTAGGCAGAACCGGGTATATTTAGCTGATTCTGTTGGCTACAGTCTACAAGAAACTATATGTGATAATAAGGATCCATACTGGGATATGGTGCTTTTGAAGGTCATTTCTTTGATACATCAGGGGTTCAATAGAAGGGTAATAAATACAGAAAAATAACATTGATTCATATATTACTTGGTTATCACATTCTGAAGGGGAAGGAATAAAAAGGTGCATTCTGCCTTTCCTTCCCACACATGCTTGTTCACAAATACTGTATCGACTTTCTCCAAACTAGTGAGAGATTGTGGAGAGACTGGAAAAATAATGAGAGTAGGTATGTCGGTAAACTGTAGGAGACTCAGTTGACAGCTTAACTTATCAATGCTCTTTCACATGGCAGTTAGCACTTCAGTGTGGTCTAGTTAGACCAAAGAAGGCTAGAAATCAGGAGACTGTGAGTTCTAGTTCTGTCTTAGCCATGAAAGGCAGTTGGGTGACTTTGGGTCAGTCAGTCTCTCTCAGTCCAATTCACTTCACAGAATTGTTGTTGTTAGGGAAAATAGGGGAAAGAAGGTGTGTTATAGATACATTTGCAATTTTGAGTTAGTTATAAAAATAATAAAGGTGGGATATAAATAAATCAATTAATTTTTCACCCCGATTCCTCACAAACACACTTTGAAGTCCACTTTCAATCATCTTGGCTTCTGGGAGCCATGAAACTCTGAAAACAATGAACTCCAGAAGCCAATATATTCATTCAATTTACCAATAGGGAAGCCTAAAAGAAAGGAGTTTTAACCTCTGTTCTGCTCCTTAATTTTCTAGAGCTCCTGGAAAAATAAAATAAAATAAAATGCTAATACTTTCTTCCCCTTCCCTATGTTTTCTGGAAAGAAAAAAAAAAGACAGACACAGGAGAATTAAAAGCAAAAGTGTCAAGCGCAAGCAATCGGGAACCAAGGCTGTTCAAATGAGTACAAGTTTATTTCACACTAGCTCTCTACAACAATCTGAAGTACTAAAGGTCAAGACAAATTGGCAATAAATAAGTATCAATGGAATTCAAGGAGGGCTGGACTTAGATCTCTTGTGGACATGAAAGGACTCCAAACGATGACATGCTTGATGCCTCCCTTGGGCACAGCCTGTCATCTCCTACAATAAGTCAACAATGGTTGAACTCCTCATAAAAATCCCATCAACGAGGTCCAACACGTTTATTTGAATTTATTAGCAACTATTATTGTATTAATATTGTATTATTTTAGTTCTGTACTATTTCGAGAATTCCAGCTCTTGTATAATCTTCATTCCAAATAACTGGATTAACATTAAAAAAAACTTTTTAAAGAGCCTTGGTGATGCAGTGGTTAAATGCAGCACTGCAGCCTATCTCTGCTGACTTGTTCAGCAGGTGGTCAGATCGAATCTCACCAGGCTCAAG
>JANHGC010007048.1:20333-34542 GCA_027560395.1 Boaedon fuliginosus
GTGGCCATAAATGCAAGAACCACTGTGATTGTTTTGGCCAACATACAAGAAACTGCCACTGAGAAGATGATGCCAAAGGCCATTTGTCGAAGGAGACAGGTCATCTTCATGGGTCGACCAATAAAAAGTAGGGAACAAAGGAAGGACAGGAGAAGGGAGATGAGGAGGATGTAGGAGAGGCTGCGATTGTTGGCTTTGACAATGGGAGTGTTGTGGTACTTCAGGAAAATCCCTAGGATGCAGATTGTGGTGAAGGAAAGCACAAAGGCCATTGTGGCTAAGCTGGTCCCCAAATTGCCTTTATACGATAGGTAACTGATGAGTTTAGGAATGCATGAATCACGGTCTTTATTTGGGTAATGACCATCTGGACACTGAAAGCAATCATCCATATCTGAAAAGAAAAAGTGTAAGTAAAATCATGATTATTTTGACATGTCTGTATATTTTTCCCCATTAAGAATATAAAGAAGCTCTTTGAACTGCATATCCATTTATTTCTCTCTTCTTTATTTTAATACATTAGAACAGATAGTCCTTGACTTACATTTAGTTCATTTAGTGACTGTTTGAAGTTACATCGGCACTGAAAAAAGTGACATGACTGATTTTTTAATATTTTCTATTATTATTATTTCCTTATGTACACATCCATCTTGTGTGTGAACAGAACTGGTTTTGAGTATCATTCATATTAATCCAATTCATCATAATGTCATTAATTTCTATCACATTTATCAAATTTAAATAATCCTCATTGTATTATTTAAGCATATATAATCAAAAAATGTCTAGCTGCTCTTCTTTGTCTCTATCTTCCTTTCTTGTTCAATCTAAACATTTATCTATTATATATAACCAAAGTTAATTCTAAATATCATTCATATTAATCCAATTCACTTTAACAACTTTTGACTGTTTTTCACACTTATGACCTTTTTTTTACAAAACCCGACCGAACCGGTTGTTACACCAGTTGAAAATCATATATATATGTATATTTGGAATGGGTAAACACCTTTTCTTCCAGTAGTTCTGCAGCTGCTGGCCCTGGTTGCTCAGAAAACAGTCCTGAGTCCTCTAGCCCATTTTTCACAATATATTCAGGAACTCCAACATCTAGCATGGATCTTTTTAACCTGGGTGACAACCAAGCCAATATGGCTTTCTGAACTTTACATCCCACCACATTTATTATGGGAGAGGCACTCTTTGTCCGACTTCTCTGATGGGACCTGGCCAGTATGGTTGAACCTCTGGCATAGTTCTCATATTCCTCAGAGCACACAAGCTCCACAACCACATTAAGGTAGTATCTCACTGGGGATGTTGTTGTTGTTATTGCTATTATTGTTACGATTATTAATCATCACACAGTCAGACAGATGTTTACACTATATTTGGCATTTTTATCTACCCATCAAGTCCTTCTCAAGAATCTGGGATAGGCAAATATAGATGTTTGATGTTGTTACAGATATTGTCACAAGATGGAAGCTATTCCCAGTAAAGCCTCCTTTTGCAATTGACTGATGGTGAATTTGTCAATGGCAATGGTATTCAAGTGGTGTTTCAATTGTTTTGGGACTGCACCAAAGGCACCTGTTACGATTGGTAGTACCCTTGCTTGCCTTTGCCACAGTCATTCTATCTCTATTTGTAGGTCTTTGTACTTTGTTATCTTCTTCAGTTCTTTCTCTTCAATTCTTCTGTCTTCAGGTACTGCCACGTCCACTATCCAGACTTTTTTGTCAACACATCATCATCATTGATCATCACATAGTCAGCCAGATGTTCAGACTGGATTTGGCATTTTTATCTATCTATCAAGTCCTTACCAAGGCCCTGGGATAGGCAAATGTGGATGTCTGCAGGATGTAAGCTATTCCACCTAAAGCTGCCTTTTGCAATTGACCAATGGTGATTTTTTATCAATGTCTATAGTGTTCAAGTGATACTCCAGGTGTTTTTGGATTACACCCAGGCACTTTTAACTATTGATACTACATTTTCTTCTGCCACACTTGTCCTATTTCTATTTCCTGGTCTTTGTGTTTTGTTAGGTTCTCCAGGTCTTTCTCTTCTGCTGTCTCCAAGTATTGCCATGTCCACTATTCGGGCTTCTTGTATGTTTTTACTAACAGTTGTTAAGTCTGGGGTGTTATGTGGAAAGTACTTGCCTGTTTGATATGTAAAATGCCAGGGCACTTTAACTACTTCATTCTTTGTATTACCCTGTTTCCCTGAAAATACGACCTCCCCTGAAAGTAAGACCTAGCTTGATTTTTACACATCCAACCAACATACACATGCCCCTAACTCATAGGTTAGTCAGTGGATGACATCCCCTGAAAATAAGACCGGGTGCCTTTTTGGGTGGCAAAAAAAATATAAGACAGGGTCTTATTTTCGGGGAAACACGGTATTATACTGTATCTTGTATTAAAAGCTTTCCTAATACATGTTTTCATTCACATCTCTAAAATATGTCCACATTTGTATGGGGTTTTCTTTTTTTTCTTTATTTTTTTTTGAGGAGACAAATATATGATATAGATGTTAAGGGCTTTCATGGATTTGTGTCATGACAGATTCCATTTTAGGACTATTAGTTATTTCACTAAAAAATCCATGATTTCGATTTATGGGTAAATAACTAGGTTATCGCAACTGAAGAAAGTGTTGGAGTAATAGAGCAAGATTTTTATTTCCTCCCACCCAATTAAATATTTAAAAAGATCTGGGTAAAGGAGCTCAGAACTGTCTGTCAGAAGGACAACTCTCTGAATACAGACTATAGTGGAACCAAATTTGGTATGCTGGGAGAAGCCAGCTAAAGAAAGAATAGATTTGAAATTGGTCAATTTTGACTGGGGACTGCATGGGGGGAAAATCCAAGGGAAAAAAGCTGCAGTGTATCCTTATAAGGAAAGACAACTGTTTGGAATAATATCAACTGCCCCTTTTATGACCTGGAATGAAACACACCTTACTTTGAATTTCACATGGCGTACTTCACTATAAAAATTCACAAATGAATCAAAGTAGAAACACATAGCACATAAACATTCACCTTGATTGGAAATTCTCCGATGTACAAGCAACATAGACAATTCATGGTCACGCTCTCTGATTATTCCCTGTGAAGAATATGAGTACTTGACAACCAGCCTATATTTACAATGTTTGCAGCATCCCACGGTCATGGGATTGCCATTTGTGACCTTCCTAGCCTGCTTGCTAGCCTGCTGACAACCAAAGTTGATAAGAGAAAGACAGATTTGTTTAACAACTGTGTGATTTGCTGAACTGTTGTGGAAAAGAAAGTCATAAAGTTGGACATGACTCATTTAATAACTGTCTTGCTTAGGAGCAGCAATTCTGGTCCCAATGGTAGTTGTGACCCAAGGATTACCTGTATTACTTTCTAAGCCTCCCCATGGTCATGGGTCCCAGAGCAAAGCCCTGTACTTCCTAGATACTGCTGGAGAAGGGTTGGAAAGAATTCCAGAAGACAGCCTGTGCATGCTTTCCTTTCCTTGTTTATATGGAAGGACTGAAGGAATTAAAACCAATTCTCTGGTTTCAGAATTTTTAAATTCTAAGTGCATGACATTTTGGCTAATTTCTAAATGGTGATTCCCCAGTTGTAAGCCAGAAATAGAAGAATTTGCATTTACTGTCTTAGAAAATGTATGCTGCATCATTTATTTAACATTTTTATATTATTTATTAAATATTAATATTATAGGTGTAGAAGGACCAGTAGTTGATACCTTTGGATATATCACCCCATATAGCATTTTAGGAACTCTCCATGAATTGAAGAGTGAAGCCATAAAAAGAGGTCACTCTCAGGTTCGTATCACTATGTTATTTGCAAATCAGCTAAATATTTTCATTGATATGTGAGTCTTCCTTTGTTGTGTTTTTCACAATGTATCTAGTTTTAAATTGAATGAAGATTTATGTTATTTTTTCATTATTTCAGTCTTGCATTTTCAGCTATTGCTTTGCTTTTATATTATTTTTCTACTGTTCTTCCTTCCTGTGCCAAAGCAACCCATTCTGGAAAGAACAGTGATAGCATAGTAGCCACCATGAATATCCATATGTTGGCTAATTGATTTAGTATGGAGCTGTTGAAAGAACAACATTACACAAGCTCATCAATGTGTCTGAAGGACAACTCAACAGCAATTCAGGAGCCCTCCTTCAAGAGTAGTGCCATGGATCATGCAAACAACATAAAAAGATAACATAACTAGCTAGGCTACCTATCAGGACATTGTCCTGCCGTTCTTAATTTGTCATTGTCTCCTTTCAGATAGTGAAAATGATTCCTCAGGAATCACAGCTTTCTTGTGCAATCTCAGTTTTTGGAATGTACAAAAAGAAACCTGAGGAAGAAAAGAAAGTAGACGAGGGCCCTCCGTCTCAACACCGGGCCCTTCAGAACTGGCAGCGCAACATGGCAGTCAGGAGGAAGCAACAAAAAAGGCTGTGTGGTATACAAAACTTTGACAGATCTACTACTGTGCCTGTGGAAGATACATCTTAGTGTTAGCAATCATCTCTGGAGGGAAGTTCTGGGCAATTTTGAAAGTAAAACAGATAAGGGTGAAAAGATCTACATGAGGATGATTCCCTGAAGATTGTGATATTTTGAACACACGTTGTTGTGATATTGTTTCATTTCTTATTTTTGTTCTCAGAATGTCTTCAGAAATCAGAAAGTCAGTTGCTGATGAACTTTTCAGAACATTACAGAAGAATCCAGGAACAGCGAACTTTAATTGATCGTAGTATTCCAGCTATGTATACTGGAAAGGTGATAATTCTGCAAATAATTCTCCTGGTTTTATTTAGGCCAGAAGTTCACGCTCTAGTCATTTTATATTGGAAAAACCTGTAATATTTTAATATCCTTGGGTGAGATCTCATAAGATTTCAGCTTAGAAAGTGCATGATTGTTAGATTCTCAGGAGATGTGATGATCTTTTGGGATTTCAGCCACTAAAAAAAAAAAATATTAATTTTTTATTATGGAGACCCTTGTGCCTGAATAAGATGTTGATTATTTACTTTTCTAAATAATTAAGATTGCATATATACATCCATAGTGTCCAAAAAATATTTACTATGGGAAACTTGTAGACATTGGTCAGTTGTACTGGAAAGGAATGAGCAAATCACCTATATATTCCAATAGAAAAGAATATATGTGGTTAGGGTTGAATTGTGCAATACACTGATGATGTTACCTAGTTACGTAATGAAATATCTGCAAGCAAAGAAGACCCAGAGACCATCAAGAATTCTCTACCTATATTTGATCACAAACTCTTAACACTGAGGTCAAAGTACTGTAGAAATGTGGATGTAGATACACAATATAAAGTATTTGTTGGTTGTAGGCAAATAATATAACATAATTGGAAGAGCTATTAATGCTGTTGAATTTAGCTTTCTGCTCACTGCAGGAATACAAGTTAAAACATTTCACACAGATTTATGTCTAGCCTCCATTTGAACAGATTTGGTAAGTAACTTTTGCGCTGTCAAACTGTTCTATTGTGAGAATTACTGGTATTTTTTAAAAAAACCTTTCAGTTGGAATTTACATTTATGGAACTCAAGGTTCTGTTCTGTTTATATTGTTTTGCTTTAGATTTCTTAAAACTATTCACTTGCTTAGCGCTTCTTATTTCCCGAGTTTTCCAGCAGAAGACGGCATAGATTTTTTTCTTTTTCAATAGATGTGTAGGTCAATAAATATATAAGTTATCAAAACAGGATAGGGAAGACAGTAATTACAGATAGTAGGAACAAATTTGGATATAACTTTTATCATCCTTTGGTGAGCTGCTATATAACAATTAGAATGATTTTCTCACCCCTGCGCTACATGACTGGAAAGGGGAAATCTTTGCATCCACCTTACCCTTTTTCTGTTGTTTTTTCATTGGTCTTCCTGCCAAATGTTATTTCATATTCTCCCAAAATTAAGCTTATATCTGTATGACTTTGGCTTTCTTCATTATTAATAGGGCTATTCAGGGAATGAGTTCTGGAATCAGCCTGTGCACGTTGGGGATGAAATCAAGGGCCTAACCACGACATTGGGTCAGACAGATCTGGGATTTCCAGAAGAGGTCACTCATGTTGGGAAACCACGCAGCATCTGGAGAGAAATGGGTGAGGCATATAAGCACTGGATGTTTATACAGGGTTGTATAAGAAGAAAAAGGGTTGAAAAAGAAGAACTGAAATCATATCCTGATGGCAGTATACAGCTATGAAGAAACTCGGGGAATCATAGTGGATTTTGGCAGTAGCTATGCATCAACTTAGTAAAGTTATTACATGTATTATTGAAGCTATTATATGTATTGCTGTGTACATGCCTACAGTAGGTCATTCTTAGATATTCTTACAGGTACCAGTCCACCAAAATATCTCCCTTTTCATCGGGCCTGGGAAAAAAGTCTCTTTCTGCAGCATCGGAGAAATGAGTTAAAGGAGGTTTTAGAAACGCTGGATTTTCATAGCCCGGTATGATACTTTCAACACATTAAGCCATTTATATATTAGAAAATTGTCATATAACAATTCCTGTAATATTATATTACACCTTTCATTTAAACATTCCGATTCTTCTGTTGAACAATAGAAGAAAAACAAATGAAAACACAGTGCTTTTTCTTATTTTCCTTTGTTGAGGAAGGATCTGGATGGACTAGAAGTCATAGGCAGAAACCAACCTTTCACCAACGTGTCAGCAGACAGTTTTTCAGCTTGTGATGATGATGACAAAGAATCTGCTGAAGAAACAACCTCGTATGTTGCAATAGTTCATTAATACATCTTTAAGGCTTTTGCAGTGGATCAGATTTCATTTGGAAGAGTTGTTAAAAGTGCATATGGATGAATATTCCATTTGTTTGTGTCACTGAAATAGCCGTATCTGTTTTCATGGTGCCGTAGCAGAAGCCAAATTGAACTGGAAATATACCTGGGATACAGGTTGGCAGGTTTAAATGCTTCTGTTGAATCTCTAGCATAATTAATTCAACAGCAATAGTATTTTGCATATATTAAACAGCCTTTTAGGAAGAATCATTGGTTTAAATAATTGTTGGAAATGTGGTGGTCAAAATACATCACCGGTTTATACAGCGCGATCATGGACTGTGGGGGAGGGCACACATTTCATACATGCACCTACATTGTCTGGGAAGACACATGTACAGCACTGTGCCTAGATATATGGAATGACAGTCCTTAGATTCTATCATATAAAAGTCTGTACTGTAGCAGCATTAAAGAAATACTGTATAAAGCAAAAGTTATACCTTGGCTTTTGTAGAGTGTGCAGATGTTCACTATCAGTTACATAGTGGTCTGAAGAATTTATCTCAACAAGTGCTTTACCAGTTGGGGGATTATTTAGAAATTTGTATCGCAAATGTCAGACTATACACTTAATTTTCTTACTAGCTAGTATGTTTGAATATTTTAAAAAAACCATCCAATTGAAAATTTGCTGTAAAAGAAAAGGTTTCTGCTGATTCTTCTTCATATCATTTTAATATACAGAGAGGGTTGAGGGAGTGGGAGAGTACAGCCTGGACTCTCTTTTGTCACTTTTTAACAAAAGTGGTGAAATAAGTAGATGGCATGGCAGTTTCATTGTCTACTTTCATTGTCAAGTGAGTTGTTCTTTATCTTTATTGATGTAATGTGGTATCTATTTCTATATTTAGTTTAATCTTACAATATTGCACTTCCATTAGAAGCTGGCTTGGATTCTTCCCTCAAGTGGACTCTGATTCGGCAAGTCTTTAAGTCATTAGCTGTCCCGATGTCAGCAATATACAAAAGCTGAAGCCTGAATCTGTCTTCAAATACTTATTTAAGATTTCTGACAATTTTTTTTTGCTTCACAGGGACCTATTGGATGAGTATCCAGATATATTTTCAGAACCAATACTTGGTCCCTCTCTGAAGTTCTGTGGACAACCAGCTCGTTGGATCAATACTTCTCATGCGGTAGAGTTGTAAAGAATGTTCAAAATAAAGACTCCCGTGTCTTTTACTTTTTCTTTTGGGGTAGGATGGGTAATATTAAAGTGTTACGGCATCATATTAAAATTTGAAAAAAGGTGAAAAAATCTGGAAAAATCATACACGCGCATACACACACACACACACACAC
Organism: Boaedon fuliginosus; assembly: GCA_027560395.1. Taxonomy (NCBI): domain Eukaryota; kingdom Metazoa; phylum Chordata; class Lepidosauria; order Squamata; family Lamprophiidae; genus Boaedon; species Boaedon fuliginosus. The sequence continues at coordinate 28,552 of JANHGC010007048.1, forward strand.
ACACACCGGCTAAAAAGACAGTTATTCATGTTGCTTAAAAGCTCTCTTTGTTGGTGGAGGAAATAATTTAATTCAGATGCTATTAAGCAATATATAGGCTGCAAACTAGATGTGGATTTGTTTTGGGCTTTAGCCAAGTGTGAACACTTATAATTGTTTATGTACTAATTTTATTAAAAATTACAATTACAACTGTAAAAACTAATGCAAACTAAAAACTAAAATAATAAGGAAAAAGAAAGGAAAAAATAGAAAGAAAAAGAAAAAAGAAAAAAAATAAGAATATAGTAAAAAAAAAAAAGAAGTGATTTGTCTATTTGTCAAAACAAGGAGAGGCAATTTTAGTAAGTTATCACTTCTTAAAATACAACAAATTTAGTCCTGATATAAATAAAAGTCCATTAAGTGTTACAAGAAATAACAATATATATAATTGAACCTTTAAATAAGCCAATTTTATATTTGTACCTTTTGCTTTTAATTTTCCTTACAATAATGTCCTAGAAATTGATTTCTTTTCATTTTTTCTTTGACCCTTCTCACAAATTTTTTCCAAAGCTTTAACAAGTATCTTTTGTAAATCCAATATAGGGCAATCATCCGGGTCATTCTCTTGGTTTATTATTTGCATATCCCTGTTATTAAGATTTCAGACAGTTTCTTTTGTATGTCCAGTTTAACTGCCGCCCCCCCATGTCATTCTTGTATCCTATCATTTTAAATCCACTTTCAAATCAGTCTCAGTCTGATCTGGTAACTTGTTCCTCTTCCATAATGTCTTTTAAGCATTGTCTATAGAAGCAGTGAATTGTCCTTTCAAAGATGCCAATTGTGATTTGAGCAAGAGTTCCCTTGTCTCCCAGAACTCTAAAACTGCAGGCATTGCACAGCTTCTGGAGGCTTTGAAAACCTTGTGAGAACTTCTTGCACTTCGTTGGAAGTTGCAGAGGTCACAGGAGAATGTGGTGTAATTTCATGCAACCTCCAGACATTCTGGAGGTCGCTTAAGATGGCCCTGTTCTGATGTGATCTTTGGAGCTTCCAAAAACAGCTCATGCTCACCTGCTTTTTTGAAGCTGCAAGACTGAAGTTCCCAGGTCTCATGCAATTCAGAGCTGCCTTGGATAGGTAACTCTTTTCTGAGAAACAAAAACCAATTGAAAATTATTTACAAGTATGTAAGTTTTAAAATTATTATTAATTAATTAAAATTATATGTCGCCTATCTCACTATCTAAAGCAATAGCACCAAGCAATAGCTCTTAGGCTTATACACCACCCTACAGTGCTGTACAGCATTTTATAAATGGTTTACAGAGTTAGCATTTCAACCCAAACAATCCGGGTCCTCATTTTACTGACCTTAAAAGGATGGAAGGCTGAGTCAACCTTGAGCCAATGAGAATCGAATTCCTGACTGTGGGCAGAGTTAGCCTGCAATACTGCATTCTAATCACTGTACTACCAAGGCTCATAAACTTTTTGTGACTTTTGTTATGAATTGTCTCTTTTGTCCATGTGTCTGTGCATGTGTATGTGTGTGTATGTTTGTGTGTGGCACAACAGCAGAATGAAGTTACGCATTTTCTGAATTTTTGACATGTCAGCTCAAAAGGTTCACCATCCTACTGGTGTTGCTTAATTTTTTTATAAATTAGTTGATCATTAGATTTGAATTGCTTTCACAGTGTTGTTGTCTGATATAGTAGAATAAAAAAAATGGGTAAAGTTTAGCTGTTAGTTTGAGCTCCGAGCTTGGCAATTTGGTTGCAAACGTTTCATCACCATTCGAGGAGACATCATTAAGTACCTTTTGAGTTGTGCTCATCTGTCAGAACACAGGTTTTTAAATACCTTTTTATGAGATGCAAATTAGTCTCTTGTTTGTCCAGATATTTCTGAGCCCTGGTCTGATTTCAGACTGTTTGAATGGCTGGCTGTTGTTGCTGGGCTATAGTTAAGTACTATCTGTGTGATGCAGATTAGAATTAGAGTTGTTTATCTGGGTGCTTCTGTGTCATGGTCTGGTTTCGGCTTGTTTGATAGTTTGAGTGGCTGGTTGTTACTGAGATGTGGTCCGATTTCTTGTGAGCCAATGGTTTATAATTAGAGGTGGTAGTCAGCCAGTTCCGACAGGTTCCGGAGAACTGGTAGCGATAATTTTGATTGATTCAGAGACCCGGCAAATACCACCTCTGATTGGCCGACACCGGCAAATACTACTTCCGACTGGCTGACAGCATAATTATGCCCACCAAGCCACGCCCACAGAACCAGTAGTAAAATAAATTGAATACCATCACTGGTTATAATTTTGTTGCTGCGTAGTGGGGTGCCTGTTTGTTTTAAATGCTACTTCCGGGATCATGGTTGATGCAGTTCTTTCGTTCTCAGAGATTTGCAGATCTCTGGGTCGATGTCAATGTATTTGTTTATTGACATTGGTAGAAAACAAGGCTTCAAGGAATTCTCTCTTTCTCTCCTTGATTTCACCTGGGTTACAATTGTGGCCCTGGTTAGATCAAATTTGTGACCTTCTGAATCTTTGTGGACTGAATCAGACCATGACTCAGAAATATCTGAACAAACAACATTCAGATGAAGTTGCATCTCATAAAAAGGTATTTAAAGACCTGTGTTCTGACAGATGAGTACAATTCAAAACGCACTGACGATGTCTCCTCGAATGGTGACAAAACGTTTTCAATCAAATTGCCAAGCTTGGAGCTCAAACTAACAGCCTAACTACCAATCCGAGCTACTAATATTCAAGCACATTTCAGTGGGTAAAGTTTGTTGAATTCACATTCATCAGAAAGCAGAAGTCCATAATAATGATCTATTATTATCATCGATTTAATAATTGTTAAAGTAATAAAACACTCAAATGAAACTAAAACCCAACATTTACTTTTAGCTCTTTGGCAAAGCCAAGAAAAAAGGTATATATCCTGGCAGTTTACTTTCTTTTATTCCAATAGGGGGAAGTTGGCATTGCAGCCAGGGTCACCTTTGAAATTCTTGTAGGTGATAAAGCTGAATCTCGCCTCACAGTGAGCAACGATGGCACAACAGCCATCTGGTATGACTGGCGGAGGCTCCCTCCCCCTTTTACTTTTCAGGAGAAAACAAAAAGAGGGATACAGAATTTTTACTTTAATACTAGATCAGGTAAGTGATCTGTTATTTTTTTAAGTGAAGCTTCATTTATTTATTTATTTGTTTATTTATTTATTTATTTATTTATTTATTTATTTATGCACCACCCATCTCACTCTGTAAGCAACCCTGGGCAGTTTACAATTAAAATAATAAATATTAATATTAACACTAGTAAATAGAAAACTAAAAAATGAAAGAGAAGAACGCTATGGTGGTAGCATCTTCCCTATTCATCCACCATGCACCTCCAGCATAGAGAATCCCCAACTGGACTCCAAGCCAACTGGCAGTCAGATTTTTAATGATCTTCCAGAAGGCCAAAAGATTGCAAGCTCAGGTAGCAAGATGTTCCAAAGAGGGTGGACCATAGGAGAAAAGGCATTGCTCCTAAATGCCAAAACACTTTGATTGATGGGATTGAATTTTATACCATAAATCAAATCAATCATGCCAATAAGTTCCTCAAAAGATGCTGAAGAAAATGGACTGGCTCTTTCTCTCTGATATCCTAATTCTGACAAAACAATATCAAGAGAACCACCCCTAAGAGTAACTGAATTATCATTCTATATTTCAAACATTTATGTGAAAAGTACTTAGTTTCTCTGAATTTTTGCACATTTGTGACTTTAAATGTTATTAAACCTTGATGTGCATCCTCCTGTGTTCCCAGTGGGCAGTCTGAGTGAACAATCCCAAAGTTCAGTGCTTGTTCCATTTATTTCATAAACAATATAATGCAATGTGATATGCCAGGGTGGAAAAAACCTGTTACCTTAAATAGCATTCCCAATAAAAAGTAACTTGTTAAGATTAACGTTGGAACTCTCAAGCAGAATTGTCTACTTTTCTATGTATCATCAAAGACTTTAGAAGTACAGAAAGCTATGCAGTACAGTATGTGATTATTAAAATTAGATAATTTGATGCATTTTAATGTTTTTATATTACTAATTGCTATCATTGTTTGGTTTTAATATTGTGAGGTGTCATGCAAAAAAAAGAGGCGCAAAAGAGAGCTGATAAGATCTTTACTGGAAAGCAATGAATTGTCTGTTTTTCATTAATTTTTATAGTCCCAATTTGTTTACTGCAACAATAGCCTAAAACATGTTGATGAATTTGACTATTCTATTTGCCTTTTTATGTCCAAGACCCATCTTCTGCTTATGTAAAAAATAATGCAAATGTAATCAGCCAAGAATATTCTGCATTATCTTTTTTAGATAGTAGCAATCTAATTTTGCAAACTCATCTTATTTCTTATCATAAAACCCTCTAGCTTATGATATTTCCATTAGCTAATTTAAGTTCTTTTTGAAACATTTTGAGGATACTTGAATCCTGGACTTGTTATGTTTTAGGAGCAGTCTTAAAACCTGGCTTTTCAAGCAATTCCTGAGAGAAAAATATAATATAATATAGAATTCTCATCTTGAATTATGCTTGGATGCATTGTTCTTGGTGGCCTTATTATTTTTCTTAGTAACTTTTCTTATTATGTATTATTGTTTCTTCTTTTATTATATATTTTTGTATTTTATTTATTTCTTATGATGGGAGGAAAGAATACAATGAACACAATTAGGTGTCTTGCCTGAGAAAGTGATGTTCTTTCCTTCCCAGTATGTGCTTTCTGTTCCCACAGGTGTTATCCTACCTGGAGAAACCATAAATTTTTCCTTCATCTTTAAATCATTGAATGCAGGCATTTTCAATGAGTCTTGGGAGTTTAGTACTCATCCTGAGTTATTAGGAGGAGCTATGCTACAAGTGACTCTTTGGGGAATTGCACTCTATGAAGATACTACAGTCAAACTCAGGGAGGATCTGGAGGTAACCAACCTATTTTCATGAGATACATGGTAGAAGAAGTTCACTTTGCTTCTAAGATTTGATGTTGTGGAAGATGAGTAGATTCACACTGCAACTAATATTTAATTGGATGCACAAAAATGAACTTTCCAATCAGGTTTTCTATAGAGGGTTATGTGGAAGTATTACTGAATTATGATTCTGTGTGTTAGTACAAATCCTAGTTTCTGATAATCCAAAATGGCAACTGTTTGAGTTCAAATTACAACTGTTATAAAGCCTGGTAAAATGCAGTTTGTGGTGGTAAAATTAATGTGGTTTGTGGTAAAATTAATGAATTAACCAGGTTTTCTAGCTTAATGTGTCATGTGAACATGGCCGGTGGTCAGGCCCCTTCTCAAGAAGCTTTCCCTGGACCCAACTGATTTGAAGAACTTTTGTCCAGTCTCCAACCTCCCCTTTTTGGGGAAGGTTATTGAGAAGGTGGAGGCGCTTCAACTCTCACGGATCTTGAAAGATCCCCTTCAGTCTGGGTTCAGGCCTGGTTACAGCACCGAGACGGCATTGGTTGCACTGGTGGATGATCTCTGGTGGGCCCGGGACAGGGGAGGCTCCTCTGTTCTAGTGCTTCTTGATCTCTCAGCAGCTTTCGATACCATTGACCATGGTATCCTTCTGGGGTGGCTTCTGGGATTGCGAATGGGGGGCACTGTTCTGTGGTGGTCCACCTCCTATCTCTCGGGCCGCTCACAGTCATTGGTAGGAAGGCAGAGATCTGACCCGAAGCCCCTGCTCTGCGGGGTGCCTCAGGGTTCGGTTCTCTCACTTCTCCTATTCAATATCTGTATGAAACTACTGGGTGAGAACATCCGCAGGCATGGGAAATATACATTTCTGCCCCAGGCCAAACCAGTGATGCAGTGGAGGTGATGTCCCGGTGCCTGGAGGCTGTGAGGATCTGGATGGGGACCAACAAGCTCAGACTCAACCCCGACAAGACTGAGTGGCTGTGGA
>JANHGC010007050.1:47426-58931 GCA_027560395.1 Boaedon fuliginosus
TTAGAGCCTTTTCCAGAGAGCTGGGTGTTCACCTAATGCATCTATCAGTTTTCTTGGCTGTCCACAGTATACTTGGGAGTCTTCTCCAATTTCAGTGTTCAAAGGTGTCAACATTCTTCCTATCCTGTTTGTTAAAGATGAATTGTTGCTTCCCTAGAGTATCAGAAGAAATACCATGGCTTGTGTGATTCTAATCTTTAGCATAGTTGCATAGATCTTTAGCATCTTTAAATTGCAACATGGCGAGGTGAATCTGGGTGGATGGTTGTTTTTTTAGGTACCTGGATACCAAGCCATGTAGGGTTTTAAAGCAGCACTTTGAATTGTACTGGAAACAAAACAGTAGACAGCAGTTATACTGTTAAACATGTTCATTTAACGAATGAGCACTTCATTTTCATTCAAATGAGCACTAGAAGCACCCATATTTCTTCAAAGGCAGCTCCTTGTAATACACGCTACAAGTCTTATTACCGGTTTCCCACCTAGTCTGAATATTTAATGGCAATTTACAATCCAATAGTCATAAAACATAAAATCACAACTGAAAGCAAAGAAGACGTCCTGATCAAAAGTATAGGCGAACAATATTTAGTTTTTGTTGCTTCAGTTGCAATTGATTCTATGCGACGAACCAACTGCTTATACATAATAAATACCAATGAAGTAGTAATAAGCAACAATAGATCATGCCTGATCACAGTAAGACAACAGTATTATTCCTTGAAGACTGTTGAGTTCAAAAACAGATGGTCCTCAGTTAATGACCTTTCATCCCGCAACCGTTTGAATGTACAACAGTGCTGAATGAGTGGTACTTAATGTCTGCTCCTCAGTTCTGGCCCTGCAGTTATGCAGTTGTGATCTGGGTCTTCAGCAACAGGTACACACTTCCAAGCATTACTGTTTTTTTGTAGTCATGTGATTATGATTTCCCTTGACCAAGCAGAGTCAATGGGGAAGGTAGCAGGAAGTTGGAAGTCAGAGGCACAATGAGATCCTTGTTCAATGTCCTATGGTGATTTGTTTAACTATGGTGATGGTAATTGGGGACGGCTGGAAGTGTCCCAACTGCCATGACTAAGCAGCATGGTTATGTAATACTGCACTTTATGCTTAGTGATGGATATTTCAATCTCACCTTTGTTAATGTTAAGTGAGGACTACCTATAATTTTAATAAATTTCCAGAGATGCCAAAAGAAGAGGCTATTCTTATCGCATATGAAGAATGCTTGTTTCTGTGTCCTATCCTGTCAGATATCTAGGTAGAAGAGAACCTCAACAGTACTCTGTATGTATTGGAAGCATAAAACAAGTGATCTTAAAAATGCCCATATTATCCTTTAAATAATTTTGTTTCCTCTGAAACTTTTCCTAATTTACTGGATAGAAGTAGAAAGAAGATCCCACTTCTTACTTCCAATGAATAAATGCCCATTTGTTCCTTCTTTTTGTTTTTCATTGCCCAACAGTTACTGGTCTATTAGAAGACCACTTCTGTAATGATTATGATTATTCCAACTTCTCAAGTCTTCATAGATAAACTTTATCAAAGGTTTTTTGAAATTCAAGTATCAATTGGATTGCCTCCATCTGCATGTTTTTGACACTTTCAAAGAACCTAAGCAGTTTAATGAGGTAGAACCTACCACTGTAGAAGTCATGCTAACCCTCCTTCAACAAGGTTGCTGTTCTACATGCTTCATGATTTTAATTTTGATTACATATTCTGCCAGTTTGTGCAGTAAACTAACTGATCTGTGCTTTGTGTGGATCTTAAGCAACTTGGATTGAGAGAGAACTAAACCGTGGAACATCCTGTACAGAGATATCCAAATGCTGAACTTTTTCTTCATAAACAACTGAAATCGGCTACTTGGGAATTAATAGAGCAGAATGGTTTCCTTCCTAGACAACACAGGAAGATATTATAGTTGATGTTATTAAAGGCCCTTGAGAGATCTAGCTTTTAAGGGCTATGTGTAGGAGAAAAACAGGCAGAGCTGGGGGCGGAGTTAAGTGCATCATTAGCTTGGCATTGTTATGTTCCCACAAATCGTATAAGCCCATGCCTCTTGAATTATTTGGTGCCAATTTAGTATTGAACTAGATAACTAATTAACTAGATTCTTGCGTATAGGCTTGAGCAATAAATCATATGACCTGCAAATTAATGTATGATCCTGATCTTCTGCCCCTAATGTTATACTACCCATATTCAAATTGTGCTATAAATTATCTTGTTATTGTTAGATGTGAAGTTGTGTCCGACCCATCGTGACCCCATGGACAACATTCCTCCAGGTCTTCCTGTCGTCTACCATCCCCTGGAATCCATTTAAGCTTGCAGTGTCTGCTTCAGTGACTCCATCCAGCCACCTCATTCTCTGTCGTCCCCTTCGTCTTTTGCCCTCAATCGCTCCCAGCGTTAGCCCTGGCCAAACTAGAACATATTCTAATCTTAACACAATTTACCATCCAAAGAGCAGTAAGACCATTAAGTTCAGAATCTAAAGTTACCCAATAAATAATATACTGTTTCCTCACTGTGCTATTTTGGATCCATTACTCTGATGATGCCAGAGATAGTTGGGGACAAGACTGGCTGGAAGAGAATATGGAAGAAAAAAAATACGTCACAATAAGAACACTCTGATTGACATAAAACAATTCAGTTTCTTATCATGTTAAGAGAAGATAAGCATATTCTATGTAAGTTCTTAAATACTGTGATTATTTCTCCTGTATGTTTAAATGGGATAAACCTATACCTCAGGAATTCTAACCAGCAAGTTTTGGTCAGGCAGCTGTTGATTGTAGACCTTGCAGGAAGGAATTCACCAGGCTTACTCCATATAAAGTCACGGGCTGGGGTAATATTTGCACACCATGCTTTCCCATGGCTAACCTCATGGTTTAGTCTAACCAGTTGATATTCTATGCTACTTTATGGAACAGAGTAGGGTGGATACCTTCATTATGAAGTATGTCTTTGAGAAGGTGTTTATTAGGACAAAGGGAGAAAATAATGGAAAAGTTGTGATCTCCCCACACAAACTACTCCTTTCATGTGTATATCTATATATATCATGTTTTGTTTGCACCTACGTAAATGCCTTCGGCATTTAATCATGCCAGCCACATGACCACAGAGACCAGTGGTGGGATTCAAAATTTTTTACTACCAGTTCTGTGGGCGTGGCTTGGTGGGCGTGGCTATGCGGTCAGCCAATCAGAGGTGGTATTTGCCGGTTCTCCAAACCAATCAAAATTATCACTACCGGTTCTCCTGAACCTGTTGGAACTGGCTGAATACCACCTCTGACGGAGACGTTTTTGGACAGCGCTGGCTCTTCGGCTTTGAAACAGACATGAACACTGCCCCCTAGAGTCGGGAACGACTAGCACGTATGTGCGAGGGGAACCTTTACTTTTTTATGTAAATGATGGACTTTATGTACATTGTGATATGCATTTAATTACTGATGAAACCTCTTGACTCAATGGGTGGCATTAATTACAGGAAAAACTCTGTGCTGTATAGACCAGTTTGAACTTTTTAAATGCTTAATCTTAAACTTATCTACAAGACTATGCTTACAGGAAGCCCTCATTTAGTGGCCACAATTAGATCAGCAACTCAGAGTTAAGTGAAGCAGCCAAAGTGAAGCTGCAGCTGTGCTTACTGATGTTATTTCAGCTTTCCATTGCTTTACAGACCTGTCAAGGTAGTAAATGCAGAGCCTGGTAGTAAAATTACTTTTTTTATCACAGTTGTAACTGCAGACAGTCACTAAATGAGGCAGTTCAGTTAATGAGGACCACTAGTATTCGGAGAAAAACACCAAATGGAAATTACGAGTAAGTACGTATATGCTATATGTGAGAAGACAAAACATGAAGAAGTACAATGTTTTTTGGAAAGCAGCAATTCATCACTTTCAGATAAATGATGAAATGCTTTAAGCACCAGCGCTAAATCCAGCAATGTTCCCTCCGTGCGGTACCATGTTTGTAATGTAAGTCTTGCATATTGGAAAACACTCTGAAACAAATTCCAGGATGTTCAGTCAGTTCATATGGAGCATTGGAACAGCCACAGTGCATAAATTATGTTTGAAAACTAAGGTATCAGATTGCTCAATTTCTATTCTTGGCAGGTTTACCAAATGCTTTTAGTTTAAGCTTAGTTTCCATTATATTTCTGCAGCAAAAGATTACTGTGCATTTTCTTCCTTTACAAAGGTTGTTGCCAAACCTAATTATTCTGAAGCAAGCTTTGGAAAACTATTTGGGATTTACAAAGGCAAAAAAAAAAAAATCTTGAATAATGCTTCTTTTTCTTCCTTTTGTAAATTCAGAATGCACATTTACCTGCTTCCAGGTAAACAGCCTGGTTTGATTTTCTATTTAAATCCAAAGGTAAGTAGCACCATTCCTGTGGAGAAAAAAACTTTTAAAAGATGAATTTATTTAGCATCTGCTAGATTTTTTTACTTCATCCGGCTTCCATTTTCAGTGAAAAACTCTATCAATGCTATTACTTTGTTTTTATTATGAACACTTATCTCCTGTCATGAGCTATATTAAAAATTGTTTAACATGTACACATAATGAAAAATAAAACAATTGTGATATACATTCCTGTTACATTACATATGGATGTTTTCTGTTTATTTCACTGCTCTTTTGGGTACTTTCTTAACTGCCTTAATGTTCTGCATAGAAAGGCTAAGTGTTGAATAACTGCCAATAATTTTGTGAAATCTAACAATAAGCTCCTAGGAATTAAAGTTATGGAAAAAGTAAAATAATGTTTGTGAATCATCAGAAAAATACTATTTTTATGCAGCTCAATGCTTGTAATTACTTTAAAACATTCACAAATGCTAAGACATGCATATGTATTTTAATCTCATTTATGATATTGATATGAGATTGCATTAATCAAACATTATTTATTTATTTATTTACATTTGTACACCACCTTTCTTCCCCCTTGAGGGAACGCAAGGTGGCTAAATATGTATAATTAAATATGTATAATTCTAAGTTGTCTTAATATTTGGGATATTATTGTTTTAGAGCTAATATATTTTAAAGGGAAGGTGAACTAAGGGTACTGTAGAAATACAAACCTTTTCAGCCCAATATATTTTTCTGACAAAATCTGCAAAAATTGTAGATATTCCAGATAAAACTCATAATATTAATCTCACTATATTGCATCCCTTTTTTCTCTTCCACCCTTTAAACACTATACTGACTACCAGCAACTGGGCAGCAAATTCAGAAATTTATCCAGGGCTGCTTTTCTTCTTGGAGAAAACCTTAAATAAATCATCCACAACAATGCCACCAATCCTAGAATACAGTAATAAAAAAACCAAAATAAGATTCAATAATTTGTAAAGCAAACAAGGAAAGTATTTATTCTGACAAGAGAAATCCGAAACAGCAGCTTGGTGCCTGTATTTTAAACTTTTTAAACTTTAACCACTGAGAAAGTGGTTAAATAGCGCCACCTGGAGTGAAAAATCTTCATTGTATACTATATTTTTTCAAGATACACATAACTTTAATCAGAACCCTACAGTTCAGTTGTATAAAAAAAATAAGTTGTGATAACCTTGAAAAAAAGCTGTTTGTTAACCACTATTAACATAAACTCAGGAGCAGTTTTGTTTCTTGTTAATAAAACATATCTTATATCCTTTAATTGGTTGCATTTGTAATATCTATGTAATATCTATATCTAATATTTGTAATATCTATATCTATGTATGCCATCAAGACAAACTAAGTTTCAAAACTATGTGTGTTTCCATATGTATATGTTTAGATGGATGTTGATAGATGATAAATAGATAGGTGGACAGATAGATAGACAGAAAGATATAAACAGATAGATACTGGTAGATAGATAAACTAGATCAGGAGTGTCAAACTAAAGGCCCATGGGCCGGATCCTGCTCACGGGGTGCTTAGATCTGGCCCGTAGCCTGCCCTGGAAACAGCGAAGAACTGGCCCGCGGTGCCTCTGCCGGCAAAAATGGAGCTCAGGAAGGCTGCATGTGGCCCTCCGGAGCTCTGTTTTTAGCCGCAGTGGCCTCCTGCAACCCTCTGCCAGTAAAAAGGAAGCCTGGGCAGGCTGCACACAGCTTCCCCAAGCTCCATTTTCACTGGCAGAGGGCTGCAGGAGGTCGTTGCGCCCCAAACCAGAGCCCGGGCAGCCATCACAGCCATAAATGGAGTCTCTCAATGAGTGATATCAAGGTGCCCATGTCCACCCTCGCACGGCTCCCCCACTCATCCAAGGTCAAACACAACCCTGATGCGGTCCTCAATGAAATTGAGTTTGACACCCCTGGACAAAAGAAGGAAGGAAGGAAGGAAGAAAGAAGAAAGAAAAAGAAAGAAAAGGAAGGAAGAAAAAGAAAGGATAGATTTCATTATTAGTCCAAGTCAATCCACTGCACAATGAAGTGCCATCTGCAGCTGCTTTCCAACTGCTTTGACATGTTTTGCCATTTATAGTTAACACATTGTATAAGTAACAACCTGTGTTGATGTATCAAGAACCTTGATGTTAAATGCAAAAGCTGTACAGAAATTGAAAGTTGCATAAAGAAGCATGGAACCACGAATGCTTAATATAATGCAGTCTGACCAGATGTGTTTTTTATCAACTGAAATCAGTTCACTGAAGAGTGAAAGCTTCTTCATCAAAGGTTATGGACTGTGTTTTCCCTTACTGGTCCAGTGTGGGCTAGTAGATAGATGTTTTTGATTCCCCAATCTGGGGCTAGGAGATAATGTTTAGCATAAACACACACTTAATCAAAAATGAGAGCAAATTTTACACATAGGATGCTTAATTCTCCATCTATCCCAGCAGTTGAGCTGAGTCACGGGCAATCTTTATCTTAACCTCCCTGCAATCTGTTCTCTATGAACTTTTTTATTGAATTGAAGAAAATTCATCCAAAATTATTTTATTGTCTGAAGCCAATAAAACGAGATCCCTCCATTCCAGGAATAGAAGTTGATTGTATTAATAGCTGACCCTTGAAATGTTGCTGTGGTACATATTACTGAATTAAGTTAAATAGGATACTTCTTGAGGCCTGGGACCGATTGCATAATACATAATGATCTATCCTCCAAGAAGGGCAATCTGTTCACATGAGAAATATTTGACTCCCATGCCAAAGGCAGTCTAACTCATACACTATATTTATTTATTTATTTGATTTATATCCCGCCTCACTTCCCTGGTCAAGGGGAACTCGAGGCGGCTAACAACAACTTAAAATACAATATTCACAGTAAAAAACATCTTAGACAACAATCACGCATCCGGGGGGCATCTCAGTTCCAGGCCTTCTGCCAGAGCCAGGTCTTTGCACCTTTACGGAAGGTCAACAAGGTGGGGCTATAATTCTTTACCTGTAATTCAAAAAACATTTTGATACTTTATAAAACGAATAAACTAAGGGATGGGAATTGTATATAAAGTAAAAATGCAAACAGACCTTTTCACTTCAAAACTAATTGTATAGTGAGACAACTGAGAATTGGGAGGAATATTGAACCAAGTAGTTCAAAGTATAACAAAGTAGAGCAAAAGAGTTATGGTTTTTAGTTACTCTAAACAACCTGTTGATGTTTGACAAACAAATCTAATGGAAGATTCCTAGACGTCTGGTCTCTGCATGGAGCTAGTCTCTTTTGGGATTAGCTTCAAACTTGGTTAATTTCTTGGATTTTAGGATTTATATAGCTTTAATGTGATTACAATCATTAATTAGGAATACAGCATTATATTGATAGGCATGGGAGGAGAGATGAAAAGGATCAGACTAATACTGTCTTCAGAATAACCCACAATATTTGGGGAAGAAAAAACGAGTGTTCTGCTGAACTGGAAGGAAACACAAACACGTTGCTATAAGGAGGCAAATGGAAAACCTGGGAATCAAAGTGCCTCATGCTGTTCATAAGACGGATCATCTTTTATCAATTTAGCCCTTTCATCTGAGTCGTCTATTTCTGTTTTTATTTATTTAAAATGTTGACAACCAATTAAGCAGTCCCTTGGCATGAATTCAGCTCCAATCCAATTCTGATTAGAAAACAGAAGGAAAATAGTCTGTCAAGTTGCTTTCTTTCTTTTTTTTTTGTAGGTCAGTCATACTGTTTAAAAATGGATCCTTAGATGTGGGTCACATGTAAACGTTGCTCAATCGCTGCCTGAAGAAGGATGACATTTTCGTTATGTAGGATGCTGTGCTTCACGGGGGGGGGGGGGGATGGAGGGGATCAGACACCTTCATCGGCGTGGTACGAAAGAGGGAAACCGGGAAAGTGACTTTCAGAATTTAAGGAGCCCCCTCTTCGGTTTTCAAGGCTGGGGGCTTGCTAAAGCAGAGCGATCGGAGGTCAGATTAAAGATCCGACGTGTGTCCTTGAAACTGCCGTCTGCAAGCCCTTTGCAAAGTCCGGGAAGAAAAAGGGAGCGCGGATCTAGAAGGCAGGAGACGGGCTGAGGAGCAACTCTGAGTGACCCGCGAAAAGCGCTGCGGGACCCTGACCGGTACCGGGGGCCAGTAAGGTCCTCCACGAGGCCACGAAGCGCTCCGGGCGGGAGAGCAGAGCCGGGCTGCGGTTGCAAGTGGCGGCGGGAGAGGAGGAGGAGGAGGGGATCCAAGCGCTCAGCTGCACCAGGGCGGGCGCCGTCTTCATGATGCTCTCGATGCTGAAGGAGCCCCTGTCGCCGTCCTGCAGGCCGATCTCCGCCGGGGACCGCTTTCCTTCCTCCCCGGGACCCTGGCGCCCCTTCCCCGCTTGCACCGACCCTCGCAGCGCCTCCGCGCTTCTTTCCAGCGGCGGCGGTGGCGAGGCGCAGGCGGGCAGAAGCCCGACCGCCGGAGGCAGCAAACCAGGGGGAGGCGGGAAGAGCAGGATCCCGGCGGCGGCGGGCGCGGGCCGCTTGAAGCGCTGCCTGCGCCGGAGGAAGCTGCCGTTGCGAAACATGCCCTGCGAAGCCGGGTGGAGGCGCCACAGGTGGCCTTTGCCGGGGCTGCCGGGTTGCCGGGGTACTTTGACGAAGCAGTCGTTGAGCGAGAGGTTGTGGCGGATGGAGTTCTGCCAGGCGGGGAAGCGCCGGCCGTAGTAGGCGAAGCGCCCGCGGATGAAGGCGCAGATGCCGCTCAGGGGCAGCTGCTGCTGCGGGCTTTGCAGGATGGCCATGGTGATCAGCGCGATGTAGGAGTAAGGGGGTTTGGCCAGCCCCTCGGGTGCCGTCGCCTCCGCGCCCGGAGGAGCCCCTTGCCCCGCTGCTCCGGTGGGCTGGCTGCTCCCGGCGCCACCGCTCCGGATGGTCTCCTTGGGACGGGGCCAGCGTCCCCGGCTGCTTTCGCCCAAGAAGCCGAGACTTTCTTCCCCATCTGAACGCCCACCGCCTCGGAGACGGTCCGCAAGGGCTTCCTCGCCGGGTGGGCTCATAGGAAGGGGAGATCCACGCGGCCACAAAGAGGGGCGAGGAGGACCGACCTGCAGCCGGTGCAACCGAAGCTTCGAGGCTGTGGGGTCTTTTATGGCCCTGTTTCCAGCCCTCCCTGCCATCTGAAGAGGGAGGGTCTCCTTTTCCATTGGCATGCTCCAATCCCTGGGCAAGGGGGGAGCGCATCGGAGGGGAACCCCCCTCTTCCCCTCTGACTCTGATAAGAATGTCGAAGGTGAATTCAGAAATCCTATCCAGGTGTCCCGTGTGAATGGGGCCTTAGAGAGGGGCATGGCATGGCTCTCCAAATGAGGCGTTCTAATCCATCAACCGTTTGATAACATGGCTAACGGTGACAGGTGATGGACAGCCCTGTAGTTTTTTCATTGTAAATTCTGCCACCTGCTTCTAATATATTTGTGTTTAAAAATAAATAAGGAGAGCATTCATCCTATCCTCTTTAGAATTAAATTACTCTGCATAACAGTGCATTGATTACAAAGCTTGAAGTAGATGGTAACATTTACATAATTCTTATTTTTGTTTATATGTGCACATTAATCAACATTAAATGAAACAAGTTTATTTATAAGACACCACTGCACTTCACTGTAAAAGTAATGAATTCTTTTTTTAGTACTTTTTACCCCATTAGTAAATCAGGCAATAAGAAATCTACTGTCTTGTAACATAACTTAGGGTAGACTGACTTACACATTTCTTGTTGAATATATTTAAATTTCAGAATAATCTGATATTAAGCTATTGCTTATTGAGCTATACTGTTGAATGTTTAATTTCAAATCATAGCTTCTTCATCTATAGACTGAATTACACAATTCACCAACATTAAAATTTTCTAAAAATAGCAGAACACATTAAAGCAGTTATTCAATAATTTTTTTAAATTTTTTAAACCTCAAACTGAAGAAATAACCTACTTATCAAATTCACCAAAATGTATTATTTTCCTATCATGTTAAATAATAGAAAGGAATAGCCTTGTTTTGAACTATTTAAAAGTCCCTGGATTAGAAGTACTGGGCACCTGATCTTATGCAATCTTACTGCAATTATATCAATGGATCTTACTCTTTACTACAGGTTTAGAATTTCACTTTAAGAACAAGTCTGATTTTAATATTTCAAGATCACTCAAGGTCAACCAGCCACTTCCACTGATAGAATAATAATTGTGGATGAGAAAATCAGACAACTGGTAAAGTTGAAAAGTAGATGGAAATCTTTATTAAGATTTATGTGAAATCTGATATATTAAAAGTAGTGCTTTATTACAGGGTGTGATACTTAGGTCCATTTGTTCTTATATCTATGGCTTCCAAAGAAGTAACAAGTGTTACCTTAAAGATTTAGGAAGTCAGTGCTTGGGATGTCCAATCCCTAGTTATACCAAATTAGGCAACTGAACAGAAACCAGAGAGACGGACAAGGGTGAAAAATGAACGTTTTTCTGCAATTTGCGTTCAGAGAGAGGGGGCGGGGAGGGAGAGATCTCTGGCCAAAACTTTTCTCTCTCTTTAAAGAATTTAGCCATCCTCTCTACTTTTGAGGTGTTCAAATTTCCTTTCAAACAGAAGGCTCACACTCCTACCTTTAAAGTTGTGTCATCCCGGTTCTTTAAAAAACAGAAATGTGTTAAAACTAAAGAAATCTGTTGACATTTGAGTTATGATTTCATTACTCTAGAGCAGGGGTGTCCAAGCCTGGCAACTTTAAGACTTGTAATTTCAGCTCTCAGAACTGGGAGTTCATGATGGCTAGGGAATTCTGGGAGTCTTAAACAGTTTATTTATTTATTACATTTTTATGCCGCTCAATTCCTGAAGGACTCTGGACGGCTTACAACAGAGATAGCAATAGCAGTCAGATTTTATACACTACTTATCAGAGATTTACAACTCTCCCCAAGCAGTTACAGAGTCAGCATATTGCCCCCAAACAATCTGGGTCCTCATTTTACCGACCTTTAGAAGGATG
>JANHGC010007051.1:13598-26351 GCA_027560395.1 Boaedon fuliginosus
GCCGGTTCTCCGAACCAATCAAAATTATCGCTACCGGTTCTCCCGAACCTGTCGGAACTGGCTGAATACCACCTCTGCAGTTACTCTCTCTTGGTAGATCTATCTCACCAGTTTTTAACCTACTGGGAAAAAGAGGAAATGCTGTGAAGTCTTTTTGATGAAAGGTTGGGAAAGTATTGATCCAGTGGAACACAGCTTCGGCTTGTTCATTATGGACTCAAGTCTTTTGGGTTTTATAGCCCTGTTTGTGAAGAGGCTGGGGAAAAAAACCCTTCAGGTGGTTTTACAAAGGCAGGAATCACCAATTGCATTTAAAAAGAGATATAAATAGCTACTTACCAATAGAGATAAGGAGGCATTCGAATGGGCTAATTTTGTTGTAGCAGCTTGAGCATATTAACTAAGGATAACGGGGTAGCCTTGCCTTCTTTCTGCATATGGCCACTCTCAGCATGGTTGACTTTTACTGTTAGGAACATTTCTGCCTTTCTTAATGTGATAATATTGATTATGGCTGGCAAACACTTTAATAGAGGTCTCTTTCGTGACATATGTGAACGAATTTGTGGTTTTGGAATGGAGTGTTGTACTTAGGCTGACTTGGGGATTAGGGAGTCTTACTAATTGGCAGCTGTTCCCTATAGGATATTAGAGGGGAGAAGAATGAAGACCGAATAAAGGTTGAAATTCACATGCTAAATATGAACTCTACATCTTTTCTCTTTTGACTGTGGTGCCTAATGAACTGTTCAGTAAAAACATATAAGCAGTTTTTTCATCGTTCAAATGGTTTAATATAATTTACTACTTAAAATTAATTAATATACAACCTGAATATTTGTGGGATTAAAATAGGTTTAAATTAGTGAGCTTTGGTGTTTTGTCTTTCCCTGGAAATTTTATGAAGTTAGTGCTTTGCTGGCTGAGGAATTCTGGGAATTGAAGTCCACAAGTCTTAAAGTTGCCAAGTTTGGACACCTCTGATTTAGAGTCATAGCATTTAGACAAGTGTTCCAAGTCTACCCCTCCTGAATTATCTTGACCCTTATCAGGGGCCAATTTTGTGGTGAATTTTTAGTTGATCAGATTATTATAGCCCTACCATACTTAAAAAAAAAAGTTAAGAAACTGTCATACTGCAAAACAAAATACTCTCAACTACAGTATAGGACAGTACGATATGCCCACTAAGCATGTAAACTTTTCTTTTTTTTCCTCAAATTGTTTTTGGAATACTTCTGCAAATCTGAAATTTGCCTCCTTTTTTGTATTGCATTGCTTTAGAGATGTATGTACATACTGTTAATACATATATATTGCAAATTGAGAGAGTGATGGTGCAAATCACTTAAGGATCAGTGGACTTAATTTGGCAAGGAAGGCAAAATGTTAAATCTAATTTGTTTCAGTGGAATGTGAACAGGTTACTGAGTCCATCAGAGTTCATATAATTATTAGGGTTAGTTATAATTTCTTTTTAGAAGGAATATTAACATATGTGCTTAAAAGGCACTACTACTTATCATGAAAGGGAAACATTTTTAAATATTCTCTTAGAATCCACATTAAACAGCAGTGCAAGTTTATTGAATCGTTTGTTATATAATATTATAATGATATTTAGTAGAATTTTAACATTCTTGATTTATGGGGTCATATATTTATCAAACAATAGGCATGCATTAACTAGTTTGTATATAAAATGGGTTTGTGTATTCTGATTAATTTGCAACATGCCCAAAGATCGCAATCTGGATGGAAATGTTGAATGAGATCTCCAGGGTAGTGTCCCCAGTCCAGTGAATCCCCTAAAAGACAAAATGGTGGAGGCCTTATACATTTAATTATTATCTCCAAGCTAATTTGTTTATTTAGTGTATGCCATCTACAGAGGTCATGCAATCACGGATATACAAATTATAAATATACAAAATACACTGATATACAAATGTACAAATCACTGATGTACAAATCCAAGTTAAGATATTGGCTTACATTACAGAGGACAAAATCAAAATAACTTCAGCAGAACAAAAACGTGGTTATGAGTGTCAGGTTCTGCAACTGGATAGGAAAAGCTCCCAACCGTATTGAAAGTTTTGGGGAAACTTGGCTCAACAACAGTGTGTGGAAAGGATCTCGGAGTACTAATGATGTTAAACTTGAGTGAGCAATATAATATAAACAGCTAAAAAGGTCAGTTCAATCTTTGGCTTCATTCAAACAAGCTCAGTGTCCAGACCACAAGATGATCATAAAGTCCCATTGTAGTCTGCACTGGCTAGATCACACATGGGGTATTGTAGCCAGCTCTGGTCACAATTCATTAAAAGGAACATGAAGAAGCTGGAGCAAGATCAGAGCTGCCAGGATGATAAGGAGTTTAGAAACCAAGCAGAAAGAAAACTAAAAAGAGATAGGACAGCAGTCTAAAATATGTTTTAAAAGAAAAACAATTACATGCAACCTGTTTTCTGGAAAAATTGTAAGCAGGGATTTTCTGACAGTTAAGAATTGATAAGGAATGGGATTTTGTTCAGAACAGTGGCATGTTTCACCTCAAAATTTTCAGGCTAAGACAAATGGTCATCTGTCCCTCCACCTTATACATCTATTGTTCTAGGTCTACCATCACAGTGCATAAGGGCTCAAGCAACCTCGTGGAGGCACTGGGCCAGAGATTCTCGGGTGTGAGTCCCTCTTTGTGAAGCTGGACCTAGGGGTACAGTTGCGTTTTCTGATCACGTACCTACCTCAAAGCTATGTGGCAACAGCCCTGCCTGTGCTGCTCAAGGCGGTAGCAGCAGTGGAGTTCCCTAGACTTATGGTTCTGGGGGTCTTTAACCTGCTGTCCCTTGGTGAGGCCTCAAATGCAGCACAGGAGGTCCATAGTAACCATGGACCTGACCCAATAATTCAGAGTCTGACTCAAAGGGGGTCACACACTCGATTTAGTATTTATCTCCAGCCAGTGGGAACGTGATCTGAAATTGGGGGATATAGTCAATCAACCCTTGCCATGGACAGATCACTCTCTGCTGAGGCTAGAGTTCTGGTTGCCTTCCCACCACTGCAGGAACGTGGAACCGATTAGGTGGTTCTGCCCCAGGCACTTAATGGACCCACTGTGGTTCCAGAGGGAACTGGGGTTATTTCCTGATTCCCTAGCCCACAGTTCGGCGGAGACTCTAGTGGCTTCCTGGAATGGGGCTGCTGCTAGAGCCTTAGACCAGGTTGTGTCTTTGTGACCTCTCACTAGGTACAGATCCCAGAGGGCTCCCTGGTTTACCAAGAGATGAAGCACCAGAAGAGACATCTAGAGCGCTGTTGGAGGACCAGTAACTCCGAATCTGACCAAACACTATTAAAATCCTTTATTAGGGCTTATTTAGTGGCTATAAGGGTGGCAAAGTGTTCACACTTCTCAGCTCTTGTTGCATCTGCAGATTATTGCCAAGCCGCCCTGTTTAAGGTGACCTGTTCCCTTCTCAATCTGGGAACGAAGGATGAACCTTTGCAAGGGCGTGCTGAGGAATTTAGTCAGTATGTCAGAGAAAATTGCTCAGATCTGGGCAGACCTAGACTCCAACTGGGCAAGTGTTACAGAGTTGCTGGGGGCAGGTCTTAGTCGGATTAACTGGCACAAGTTTGATCCTGTTGGCCCTGATGAAGCAGACAAAGCCATGCTAGCTGTGAGTGCCTCCACCTGTTCATTGGGCCCATGCCCCTCCTGGCTGGTTTTGGCCAGTCGGGAGGTGACACGAGGCTGGTTCCAGACAGTTATAAACACCTCCTTGAGAGAGAGGATCTTCCCACCTGCCTTGAAGGAGGCAGTGGTGAGACCCCCTCCTCAAAAAGCCTGCCTTGGACCCAGCTGAACTAAAGAACTTTCGTCCAGTCTCCAACCTTGCCTTTTTAGGGAAGGTTGTTGAGAAGGTGGTGGTACTACAGCTCCATGAATCCTTGGAAGAAGCGGATTATCTGGACCCCTTTCAGTCCAGCATCAGGCCTGGGCACAGCACTGAGACTGCAATGGTTGCGTTGGTCGATGATCTCTGGTGAGCCCAAGATAGGGATCATTCCTCTATCTTGGTGCTACATGACCTCTCAACTGTTCATATCCACCCTGAACCAACCCAACAATGCTGCTGAAGTGATGTCCCAGTGCCTGAGGGCTGTGGGTCCTGGATGGGGACCAACAGGTTCAAGCTCAACCCTGACAAGACTGAGTGGCTTTGGGTCCCTACTTCTCAGACATCCAACACTTGACATTGTTGGAAATAGAGGGGGAGGTGTTGACCCTCTCTGAGAGCATTCGTGATCTGGGGATCCTTCTGGATCCACAGCTAAAATTAGAAGATAATTTGATGGCTGCGGCCAGAGGGAACTTTGCCTAGGTTCGCCTGGTGCACCAGTTGTGGCCCTTTCTGGACTTTCTGGATCGAGAAGCATTACTCACAGTCACTCATGCCCTCATCACCTTACAGCTAGATTAGTGCAATACGCTCTGCTTGGGGCTACCCCTGAAAAGTATCTGGAAGCTTCAACTAGTCCAGAATGCAGCCGCACATCATGGGGATTTCTCGATACTCCCATGTCACACCACACTTGTGCCACTTGCACTGGCTCCCAGTAGGCTTCCGGGTCCAATTCAAGGTGCTGATTGTTACCTTTAAAGCCCTACAGGACATTGGACTGGGTTACCTTAGAGACCACCTCCTGCCACCATTTGCCTCCCAGCACCCTGTGAAGTTGCATAGGGTAGGCCTCCTCTGGATACCATCGGCCAGGCAATGTCTCCTGGCAATCCCATGGAGGAGAGTCTTCTCTGCAGTGGCCCCCACCCTCTGGAATGATCTACCACTGGAGCTCCAGAGTGTCCCAGTCCTGTGAACCTTCTTAAAAGCACTCAAGAGCTGGCTGTTCTGGTGAGCTGGTTTAGATTAACCCACCATCAAAATTGTAATTTTAGGAGGATTTTAAATGTATGCATGTTATAAGTTATTTATTATTGTGAGCCGCCCTGAGACCTGTGGGATTGGGCGGCATACAGATTATATTATGATTATCATTATCATTATCATTATTATTATTAAGGGAGCAGGTAGCCAAAGGTTCGAAGGGACGCTTCAAAATGGCTTGTAACACTAGAGCAAGGCCCCAGGTAGGGGCTCTAACTACAGGAGGAGGATTGAGAAGGCTGACTTCTTTTAAGGACTTTCTAACGTGGGGATGAGATGCAAGCTTAGACACCCCCCCCCCCGAGAAACCCAATATGGATGAAATACCTGATACTTGACGTTTAAGCATGTCCGTGCTAAGACCTTTTTCCAGTCCGGAATTTGTAACCCTTACAGGTCAATTTTACAGACTGCACACCATTTGCATATGATTGACCAGTTCTAGTTGTACACCCTATGGGTGGAAACCCTGTGGCCCGCCAACAGAGTTGTTACAAAAGGATTCAAGTAACCGCAGGCTGTTAATCTGCACCACTCAACCTCCATACAGATAAATGGAGCCAGTCCATCTGAGGATGATGAAGGGGTCCTTGAGAGAGGAGATCGTCATGAAGAGGAAAATACTGAGGGTGGATGAGGAATAAGTCCATGAGGGCCGAGAACCAAGGTCTGTGGGGCAAAAAGTTACGAGCCGGACCTCTGCTTTTTCCAGTCTGATGTTTTGAATGACCAATGGAAGAAGCTTTGTGGGGAGATAGACGTATAGGAGGCCTGGAGGCCAAGGCTGGTAGAGGGCGTCCGGACCTTGGGATAGAGGGCAAGTTGCCCTGCTGAAAAATCTGGGAAGTTGCTTGTTGAGGTGGCAAGCAAACAGATCCATCTGTAGATGGCCAAATTGAAGGAGGAGGTCTCTGAAGACCTGGGAATGGAGATGCCATTCTGCGCTGTCCATCTCCTTCCTGCTGAGCCAGTCGGCTGTCACATTTTCCACTCCGGGAATGTATTCCGACCTTATGGATGGAACTCGAATTTCCACCCAAAGGAAGATGGACCGAGCCAGGCATTGAAGCACCTTTGACCTTGTTTCGCTTGTCAGTTTAGGTGGACCTTTGTGCAGATGTTGTCAGTGTAAACTAGTAGACCCCAGCCCCTTATGGAAGGCTTTAGCCTCTTCAGCACAAGGAAGACCATCCAGAGCTCTAGATAGTTAATACTCCATCTGGACTCTGACCGAGACCAGAGACCTTGTACCGGAGTGTCGCCTATATGAATCTCCAAGAAGACTGGCATTGGTGTGGATGACAAGGCAATCTTGCACCATGATGGGGGAGCCCTGTAGAAGCGTTTGAGGGTGTAGCCACCAACTGAAGTCCAGGTGGGATTCAGGGACCAAGCGAATTAAGAGATGTGGGTGAGATGCAATTCTGTCCTGGAACAGTAGAAGGTGTTGCAGAGCTTTTGACCAGAATCTTGTCCAGGGATGATATCATTACACGATGTCAACATGCCCAGTAGACTGGCCAGCAAAAGGATATCTGGTTTGTCCACCTGTAAGGCTGTGGTTATCAAGGTATGAATCTTGGATTGACGTTCTGGGGAAAGAAAAACCTGCTAAGAGGATGGGTCTATGATCGCCCCTAAGTGAAGGATGGATTGAGAGGGCGTTAAATAACTCTTTTCCCAGTTGACCAAGAACCCTAAGGAGATTAGGACTGTAATGGTCTGGTTGAGGTGAGAGTGAGCAAGTGGAGAGAAGGAGCTCTCACGAGGATGTTGCCCAAGTAGGGGAAGGCTGACACTCCCTGAAGGCGAAGGAAGGCAATTGTTGTTACCAGGATCTTGGAAAACACCTTCGGGGTGGAGGCCAACCCAAAGGGCAGGGCCTTAAATTGGTAATGGGATCCATCATAGGAAAACTTGAGGAACCAACAGTGACCGCCAGGATGGGGGTGTGGAGGTAGGCTTCTGGAAGATCCAAAGAGGCCATAAAGTCTCCCATCTGGATGGATCCAAGGATGGAACGAAGAGTTTTCATCTTGAATTGTGGACGGGTAAGCCAACAGTTGAGCCACTTCAAGTCTAATATTGATCTTGTGTCCCCAGACTTCTTTGGTACCGTGAAGAAATGGAAATAAACCCCCAGACCCCATTGGGGGCAGGGAACCAATTAGATGGCTGAAATGGCCAGAAAGTGTTGAATTGCTGATCGAGTATGCAGATGTTTGAGGGGACATTGGGATCCTTTCACCTGAAGGAACTGTTCCCAGTGGATGCGGTGAAACTCGAGGGTGTAGCCTAGGCAAACCGTGTCCCTCACCCACTTGTCCATGGTGACGGGTCTCCCAGTGGTGGGCGAAGAGGGATAGTCGACTGCCTACAGGGGGGAATGGATGATTTTGGGTAGTCACTGCTGTTGTTTGTGGTTGGACTTGGGTGGGAAGGGCCTTGGTTGTTGTTGGAACTTAGGTCTGAAGTTCTGCCTTTGTGGTTGCCAAATGGGGCGCTGGCCTCTAGAGAAATTGGTGGAAGATGGCTGGTTAGCAACTTCAGGACAAAAGGAGAGAAAGGAAGGCTGCCTTTGGCGATATGGGGGAGGGAGGTTTAAGCTTGGGCCTTGTGGGTAGTATCTTCCTTTTACCTCTGGTCTCTAAAAAAAGGGATCCAGGTCCTCGCCAAAAAGCTTGGACCCTTGAAAAGGAAGGGAGACCAGCTTGCCATGGGCTGAGCTGTCTATATCTCAATTCCTGATGCATGTGCTCCTGGGAACAGCTACTGAGGAGGCCCTGGCCCTGGCTGCCAGTTGCATTGAATCACTGGTAGCGTCAGCTGCGAAGGTGACAGTGGTGACTATCTTGCATAGTTCAGCCTGGGCAGATGTGGGGAACTCAAAACCATTTTGAGAATCATTGGCACCAGAGGACCATGGCCCAGCGGCACTTCGAAGGATCTCTTAGCTGAAACCTCCACCTGTTTGTGGAGGAGGTTCTTGGGGAACCTCTCAGAGTCTGAAGGAAATATAGAGTGTGAACCTAAGGCTGCTATGGGAGCATCTACTACGGATAGGAGAAACCTGGTAGCGTGTTCCTCTGAGATTTTGTAGAACTTCATGGAGTGGATCCGAGAATCCTTGAGGTGTGAAGGAGCTTTTGGAAGGATGAAGGTGGAGGAAAACCCATGAGGGGTTCCTAGGGAACAGGGAACATTGATCCCACATCATAATCTGAGCGAGGTGCAGAGGAAGTAGAAGTCTCCTGTACGTCAGGTCAAGAGAGGTTCAGAATAGAGACTATATTCCAAAAGACCTTCGGATAAAATTCGGGGGCAAATAAATGGCCGGATCGCCTGTGTGAGGGGTATTTTATTTTTATTTATTTATTACATTTTTATGCCGTCCAACTCCCGAAGGACTCTGGGTGGCATACAACATGGATAGCAATAGCACTCAGATTTTATATACTGCTTATCAGAGCTTTACAACACTCCCCAAGCAGTTACAGAGTTAGCTTATTGCCCCCAACAATCTGGGTCTTCATTTCACCGACCTTAGAAAGGATGGAAAGCTGAGTCAACCTTGAGCCTGAGGATTCGATCTGACAACCTGCAGAACACGTCAGCAGAGACTGGGGTGCTGCATTTAACCACTGTACTACCAAGGTATTCCTCCTCATCAGAAAAGTCCTTCTCTGGGTCAGAACGGAGACCCTCCTGAGGTGGGGCCCCAGGATCCTCTGCATCCTCCTTTTTATCCTTAGAGGGTTCAGGGAGGACCAGGGAAGATGAGGCCTGGGAACCTTTGGCACTTTTGGGAGGGATTGGTGAAGTCCCCAAATCGACCTCCAGCTCAGAAGTATTGGGGTGCTTGGACCCTTTCATCCTAGGAGTCTGTGAAGCTGTAAGGGAGGCTTGGAAGTCAGAGATGGCAGAGGCCATGCTGGGGCCGAGACCGATGCTAAGACCATGGTTTGTATGGTGGTAAGTTAAATCCTCCCAAGAAATGGGAGGCAGAAACCCTTGTGCAGCCTGGGGCAAGAAATCTTGTGAGTGGCTATCCATGGTGCTCTAGGGAAAATACAAAACAGGGCAGTGAATCCCAGGACCTTCTGGATGACCCTTCCCCTTTCCCCTTTTAGGATTCCCATCAATAATTAGGGTCTTCTTTTGGGGGCAGAAGCAGGGGAGAGGAGACAAAGGTGCAGTCCACCGCAATACTCCTCTACATAAAGTAAAAACTCAAGCTCCATGGGGAAAAGACCTTATGCCCACGATCCCCTTACTAGAAGTAGGGCCCCAGTCCCAGTCACTCATGAAAGCTGGGCTGCAAAGAGGAAGGAAAGCTCAGAAGCTGCTGCTAAGGGAGCTCTTTGGCTGCTGCTGCTGCTGATGGAGCAAATCGTCCACCTGTGGATGGGGAGGGGAAGTTTCTCCAGCGCCCCCCAGGAAGGACTACGATCTCCAGGCACCTCATGATGTGACTGCTGGAGGTCCAGAGATATGGACGGGAGGTCCCATGGCGCCCCTGCTGCCCGCTCAGCTGATGTGCTCTGTTTGCTGTTTCCTGCCAGCGGGAAAAAACTCTAGAGAGGCTTTGGCCCGCAGGGAGACAATTTGAAAGTGCAGGGGCGTGAACGGCGCTTAGGGGAATAGAACCCCTTTTCTTTGCACCTGCCAGCTTCCCCCGATTCATTAGCAAAATGAGGAGGGAGGGGGGGTCTGCCGCCCACCGCCATGTTGCATCCTCTGGGGGAGGAGGCCCTAAGAGTTGGTGGCTGCCCCCTTGCCTCTGCCTGCCTGCGTAGGACAGGGGATGGGGTTACTGCCTCCACCTCCTGGGGGGGGGGGTCAGAAGAGAGCCCCTACAGCTGATCCCTGCAGTCAATGACTGTCTAGGCCTCAGAGCCACAAGGTGGGGTGAGTGGTGGTTCCAGGCACCAGAAAAAGGGGGAACCAGCTGTAGCTGGCTCCCAAAATAGAGGACTTAAGTCCCTAGAATAAAGGCCAAGGGAAAAATTGGCTCAGGGGAGCCAAGTCTGACCTGCCTATTCTGAGACAAGATCTGTCTTGGACACTTGGAGGAGCTCCACCCCTCAGAGACAAGTCTGACTTGCCTGATTGGAGGAGCGGACCCAATAGCAACACCGATCCCATCACGGAGGAACCCACTGGAGAATATACATAAGCATGGTTTAAATTTGCATGGTTGAAAAAAATCAGTAAAGGGGCAATAATGTCACAGAGAAAAATTCTTTGTACAAGACGTATATCCTGCAGTCTTCCCAGCAGGACCTATGATGGAAAGACACTGAATTGTACCTTTGCAGAAGTAACCTAATACATATTAGACTTAAAAGTTGTTAAAAATGATGGGATATGATAACAGAAGCTTAAATGAACTGAAGAACGGGCTGAGTTAGTTCTACTAAAGTTGCGAGACCTTAGAATGTATTGATTCCAGTTCCTATCACTAGCCAACATGATACAAATACCACATTGTCTGGAATAACAAGAATTATAATTCCACATTTTGGACAAATATCAAGCTAGGAAAAGATTATATTTATATTGATTTGATTTGATTAATTACTCCGAACAAAGACTTACATATTATCTGCATTGTTTTAGCAATCACTGCATCTTTTAATTTAATCAATCATTAATTTGCTGTTCTCTGTGCTGCTCTGAGGCTTCTGTCCTGATTTTTTGTTGTTATTGTTATTTTCCTTATGCTGGTGTTCCTATCTTTTTAAAAATCAAGAAATAAATTGCTATAACAGTATATGTCTACAATGCCCCAAACTTTCTTAAAACATTGTTATTACAAGCACATTTCTTATTTCAATATTTTGAGTACTTATTTAAGGAGGAATATTCCTTCACATGCTTTCTATATGAAATGCCCTTGTCTATTTTTATAATAAAAACAAATAGACTTAACAAAACTGCAGGCAATTTAAGCTATTAAACTCTTTAGCAGGCTCTAAGCTGTTTGCACAGCTTTTACTTGCTCAGTGTTGATTTTATATATCCAATTATACATTAGCAAGGCAAAAAGCTGAAAAATATCCAATAAACTAACATTAAGAACTGTTGATAGTTAAATGAAAAGTATTTTATTGTACTTAGCCCTAATAGCATAGATTTACAATTATGTATAATAATGAGAAACCTATTAAGGATAGTTCCTAAATATCATTATCATTATAATTAAATTCTGCAATGAAACAATGTTGTGAAGTTACTTATAAAGGTTGTTGCAAGTGTGTCTGGTTTCATGGAAAAATAAATGCATCTATACAGAATGTGATTTTTCAGCCTCTTTTGATTCTGAAGTTTCACTGGAAAGTGGAAAGGAGAACTATATTATGCAATGTTGGGTGTATATAATACACACACACACACACACACACACACACACGATACCTGGCCTAGTTGGTCTACGCTGCAAAAAATTAGAAAAGTTGGAATAGGGATAACTTTCTGAGCCATGGAAGAGCATTCCTTCTTCGATCAGATCAGATCCACACCTTCATTTGGAAAACTGTTAAAGATAGCTTTCTTTTGGAAGGTATTTGGATAATAAAGTCGATAAGAAAGCAATAAATATTTATACTATTTATGTGATGTATTTTTATGACTTTTCTTAGGTTTTCATGTAAGCCACCTAGAATTGCTTGAGAAGGCAGCATATAAATATTGATCAATATGTTTTAATTTTTTCTATATTTTAATGGTTTTTTATTTTAAGGTATTGTTTATTAGGTGTGTTTAACTATTTAATTTAATATTGTCATTCTTTTTATATGCAATTTTCTATTTAAATGAATTGTGCATAAACAAATACAGTATATCAACAAACGCCATGTTAATTTCCTGCTACAGTGAGAGATGTAAATGTGAATTAAGATCAGTATTATCTTTATAAGCACATTTGTGATACATACTACCAATATGAAGTATGCATTAAATGGCTTAATTATACTAAAGAGATTAAGAAATGAAGATTTATTTTTGCATAATGCTTACATTTCTGAATGTTCAAATAGTCTGAAAGTATCTGGTATATGCTTTCAAGTCTCAAAATCTCAAGTAAGTTATTATTCGTAGAAGTGAGAGTGTTTTGGGCTGTGGGATTTTAGCCAATGCTAAATATTGAATATTGAGTTGACTCCGGGGCGGAGTCAAGATGGCGACCGCAGCGGTTGTGTTTTGTGTCTCCGCTGCGGGCCATCGACTTATTTTACCAACACCGCCCGGATTCTCCCTACCCTAAGCGGCTGGTTAGCTGGGGGATCGAACGGCGCGTTGCTGGTATTTGGGATGAGCTGAGGGGCGGCTCGGCAGCGGCAGCGGCGGCGTTTTTGTCTTGTCGCTGGCCTGGAGCCCGAGAGTGAGGAGGCCGCCGGAGAGATCATGGCGGCTCGGCGGCGGCAGCGGCGGCGTTTCTATCTTGCTGCCGGCCCGGAGTCCGAGCACGAGGGAGCCGTGGGGACCACGGTGGAAGAACAACGGCAGCGGCAGCGTTTTTATCTCGCTGCCGGACTAGAGACCGAGCGTAAGGGGGCCGCGGAGGAGATTATGGCGGCTCGGCAGCGGCAGCTTTTTCATCTTGCTGCCGGCCTGGAGCCCGAACGCGAGGAGCCCGCGGAAGAGCTTACGGTGGTTCGCCGGCGTTTCCATCTTGCCGCCGGCCCGGGGACCGAGTGCGAGGAGGCCGTGGAGGCCGCGGAGGAGATCATGGTGGCTCGGCAGCGGCAGCGTGTCCAGCTCGCCGCCGCCCTGGAGTCCGAGCGCGAGG
>JANHGC010007051.1:40922-51892 GCA_027560395.1 Boaedon fuliginosus
TGTATTGAACCTCTGAAACATCTGACTGGATATAAGACATGCTGTTTTTAAATCTTTTAAATTTTTGAAACTAATAATTTTTTAAAAAAATACTGAAATTATAAACATTTTTTGTCTATACAAGTCTGATATTCATGCAATTCTCATTTTATGTGTGATACCACTTTGTATTTCTGTTTCATCAAATATAGAAACAGATCTCAAGAATTATTTGAATATTTAAATTCAAATGTTGCAATTTCATTCCAAAATGAAAACCTTCATTGAACGATAAATTTAAAAAATAATATCTGTCTTTTCTTACACTGTTTCATTATCCAAAGATAAAATAAGCAAGTTAGAAGGAAAATTTCAAGACAAACAACTGACTGGACCAGTTGAGATCTGATCTGTGAAATTGTGAAAAATATAATTTAGATGTTTGTATGTTCCGCTTTTTATTTCATAGCAATACTTAAGTGACCATTTACTGAACATGAACTGACAGAAAAACTCAGTTTAAAACATTACAATTTATTATTTTTAGATCTCCCATCTAACATCTCCCAACTAACATATCTAAAAAGTTCTCAAGTTCAAAATGTAAAACAGTAAAAATGCAACAAAACCCCTAATTCCTCATTATAACTTTCATTTTAAAAAATCAATACCAAATTAAAATAGACATAATCAGATGCAAGCAAAGCAAAGCAATTTTGTCTCCAAATAGTTGTCAAAACACCTGTGGTTTTGCTATGAACAACTTTTTTCAATCTAAACCTCAGGAAAAAAAATGTCACCACTGAATGGCCTCTTTCTTTTTTAAGCTGTGAAATACAAAACAGGAATTCCCATTATTGTACCATAATGATTGGCCAGCTAATAGCTTCAAATGTTTAATTCCCATCAAAACCAAATAATAACCCTGTCATAACTGTCCACAGAAGTTACAAATGCAAGAAAATTGCACAGAAGTGCCCACATAATCACCAGAAGTTAAGCTTAATTCAAAGGTTTGTTTTCCTTCATATTGTATTACTCACCCAATGTCATCACTTCCACAGTGACTGGTACTGATATCTTCTCTGCTACCTTATGCCAGCTGCCATTGTGTTGTGGCACCCACAGAGCTGCTTGACAGTAGTAGTAACCAGAGTGTTCAGTGCCTACATCACGCATCAACAGGTTGTAATTACTTCGATCTACATGGCTGGGGCTGATAAAGGTGGAGTCACTAATTACCAAATCACGGTCAGCATTCAGCAAAACCTGAGCCTCTGCCATGGTGCCATCTGGAGATTCATTGAAATACCATGTGATTTCTGTTTGGAAAATACCACTTCTGTCTGTTGTGATGTTGCAGGTAAGTTCAAAGGATTCTCGTTCCATCACAGATATATTGCTTCTGGTGATGAACACATCTAAAGCTGCAGAATTGGGAGCAGGGGATGAATGAAACAAGATCACGGATTATTGTTAACTTCCAAGTGTAACTTGACTTTTAGTTCACCAACTGTGTCCCTGTCAGCCGGTACAAGTGCATATAATTAGCTGTATATACATTACTATTCATGGGCAAACACGTGTATTGCTGAGTAACATAGTTAAAGGACTAACCTATCAAATTCAACCTGTTTCTACTCTTGTATAAGTGTATGCAAATATATATTATAGCTTCAGTTTTCTTGGAATTAATGGCACCATTTTTTCTCTTATGTTTTGATACTCCAGACATAAATATTTTTCAGCTGAAATACAAAAGTAGTCTACCTTAAAGACATTTTAAATATAAGCTACACTTCAGATGTCTTTTCAACAGATGGTACTTCATTAAATTAGATACTGTAAATGCAGTCTCTTTTTCACAGAATCTCACAAATGTCCTTTGGTGTTTGACATGTGCAATCCAATATGGTGCTTGAAAACCAAGAAAAGCTTGAAAACCAAGAAAAATCTCTTCTCGAACTTCTCCACAACTGGCCAAATCAACAAAACGGAACATACAGGTTCAAACATAGTGTGCATGCAATTATTATTTCTATAAATGCTTTTGCATCTGTTACATTCTTTGTTTTGGTTTTTAAATATCCAACAAAGCAGTCAAATAAGTTAATCATAAAATGTCTGCTTAAATAAAATTCTTTTGCCTACCAGTGAAATATAACATAAAAACAGACAACCTGAACTCTTTTAGTATGAAGTCATAAACCCTAGTAATGTTCAGTGATTATTCTCCTGTAGCTTTTAAGGTATGAAAAAGTTTATCTCTACTGAAATTTTAGGTACAGTGGAACCTCTGATCGCTTCTGATCACAACCAAATCGGGTGCCGACCAAAAAAATCTGCAAAATGTTTCATTCTTGTCGCAAACACATCCTTGGGTGGCGACCAAACACAGCTGTGGCAATTTTCCCTGTCACAGCGATTTCCCCTTCTGTGCCATTTTTTGGGGGGATGTGCATGCGCAGTCAGGTTGCGACCAAAGTCCTGAAATGGATTACGGTTGTGACCTGAGGTTCCACTGTAGCTTATTTTGATAAAAATGGAATTAAATTCAAAAGCAACATTTTGAAGTTGTGCCATATCAATTCAAATAATTTTATAAACCTAGAGTTGGAAGAGGATATTGGAGATCTGCTAGTCCAGTCCCTGTCAAAGGCAGGAATCCTCAGCCCATGTTGTGGAAAAGATTGACCGACTTTTATTTGAAAACCTCCAGTGATAACAGCATCCATGCTGTTCCACTGTTTAATAGCAATTACAATCTGTAAATTTTCCTTATATTGTTTTCTTATATATTTTCCTCTATAATATAAAATTATAAAATATAAAATTATAAAATATAAAATATTTTATTTTATATTTTATATAAAAATCTAATTTAACAGCCAATAGGACAATATGGTCATAAGTTAAATGTTTGTGCCTGTGTGTCTATATGTATGCAAATGAATTAGTGATAAATATATCAGAATCAGGCCAACTTCTCATGCTGTGACATTATTCGTAATATCTATGGTATTACTACAGCAGAAATGAACATTGCATACTCACATGTCGGTTTCACCACCAAATTTACTATATCAGCAGTCTTCTCTTGGATCTTTTGCCATGAACCATCTGCCCCTTTAACCCACTCACTCACTCGACACCTATAAGCGCCTTCGTCTGTTGGAAGAGCTTGGGACAGAGACAGGCTGTAAATGTCATTAGCCATAGCATCCAGGCGCACCTCCCCACTGATATAGCGGTCACTGTATTCTGAGCCAGTCTGGAACTTGCCCTCATGCGTCAGGGAAAGGATTTCTTGCCAAGCATGGTTACTCTTGACCTCCCAAGATACTTGCAGATGGGTGTGTTCAGTAGAATTGGTAGAAGCTGAGCAACGTAATTGAAATGTATTTCCTTCTGATACATTCCAAGTGGATGAGGAGTAGAAGTTCGATCCAGTAACAGCTAAGCCATCTGCAATCACTATTTAAAAAACAGAGGATCATCAAGCACACAATTATAATAAACCATGCCTACTATCTCTTCTTTTGTTTATTTTAGTTTTGAAGACTGAAGAGATATAAGGTAAAATGAAAATTTGTGGGAGTAAAGATTTAAAAAGAAACTTATAAGTTAAGGCACTATATGTCTGATGACTGGGTGTTGGTTCCTTTAAAGAGAATTTAAATAGTAATCAATAATTTAAAAGAAATTTGCACATTACTAAGTTTCAAAATTAGTAAAGAGAATACTAACATGTCAACCAAACTATAAAAATAGAAGATCAACTAGAACTAACTATCAAAACAGGTTTGAAGATTGAGAAAAAGATAAAATATCTGGGTAACAATGTGATAAATATGAACTGCATAGTTTTTTTTCTTCAAATCAACTACATTAAGACAGGAAATGAATTTTAAAAAGAGACAGTAAGATGAGGGAAACAGAATTTCTGTCATAAAAATGAATGTCTTGCCTAGAATGTTTTTGCTTCAGACAATACTTGTTTTGACAACTGATGTACCATTTTAAACCAGAACTGGGCATTTTACAGCCTGCAGTCTACATCTAGTCCACGGGCTGAAAACGGGACGCACGGAAGCTGAAAACGGGACATGCGGAAGACAAAAAAGGGGCATGCGAAGGTGGTGATAGGCAGTGGCGATGGGTGGAGATGAGCAGTGGCAATCCCCGCAGCCTGGAACAGCTGATCAGCAGTATTCCGAGAGGCTAATCCAACTGCCAATCAGCTGCTCGTGCTAAATCAGGCTGTACTAAAGCTGACCAGGCTGCTTGTTGTTTTCTGCAAGGAGGAAAATTGCTGGGAGGCAAAGGCAGATTATTTCCCCCTCCCCAAAAGTTAGGTGCTTCTTATGGTCTGGAGCATCTTATAGTGCAAAAAATATGGTAATTTGACCAGAGGTGCCTAAACGTTTGTCTGAAACTGTATCAGTAGGACCCACATGTTAACATTCAATGCCAGAATTCAAAAGAAGTAAATACTTTCTCCATAGAATTGTACATTCAATTATTCAATTTGCTTAGAAATATAATTGATAAAATGTATAAAACCAATAAGAAAATATTTGTAAAACTTTGGTTTAATCCTTTTAATGGGGCCCTTCCTTCAGAAAAAAAGTGTACTAGTTCAACTGTGGCCAGGTCACATACCTTAATTCAGAGTACAATGTCTATTTGCTGATTTTCTGTTCCCATTTCCATACAAAATGACATGTACAAATCTACATTTAACATATCTACATTTAAAATCTATTCAGGTTTAGACCACTTATATTTTCTACTGAAGACATTCCACACAATATATTTATATTACACTATACCACTCCAATTGTAAATACCCCTCACCCTGTTGAAGTACCTTTAACTTCAACTACATCATTGTAGTTTCCCTGGACGACACTGTCTGTGCTGGGTGTAGTACATCGGTATATCCCTTGATCAGTAGGACGAATATTTCCAATCACGAACTCCACAGCACTGTTGCTTTTTCGCCTTAACATGATCTCTCCCCTATTAACCCGATCTTTATATTCCGGAGACATAAACCAAGGGTCCCATGTACTCAATATGTGTACAAACTTAGAATCGTGACCAAGATTTGCCGAGAATTCCCAATCAAAGTTCTGCTCACTAGGTCCACCGTACTGACTAACATTACATGGAATCACCACTTCAGTTTCCTCAACTCGTATTAATGGTCCTTCAGGCACCTTCACAACACGACCATGGCAGGAAACTGAAAGAGAAGAAAACCAACTGTAAATTTAAAATATAAAATTATCCAATGCAGCAGAAAAAATTATCCTGAAATATAGAATCCTTCATTGTGGTAATTTAAGTTACATTTTAAGGCTTTCAAGTTTATAAATGGACAGCTACATTAGACATCTACAGCTGCAGCATTAATTAAAGCAGAACAGTATAAAGCTATATAGACTGCAAAATTGCTTAGCTTTAACTTGGTTTCGGTGTTTAACACATTTATGACTCATTTCAGGTACTTTCATCTTAAACTGGTAGAAACTTGTCTTTTGAAATGAATTTAGAATTGCATTTAGTGATCTACAATCCAGAATACTGTAGTGAAATCTCTTTTTCTCCAATGCTCAAGGGCTATCCTTTTACATTTATTCCATGTCAAAAACTATCAAATAATAGAAGACGTATTTGTCACAAAGCTGCAGGGAATGTGCATTACTTTTATTTGCTGGACACCAAAAGGTTTTTAAGTATCTACTTCCAATTAGGATCGGCAAAACTCAGTCTCTACCAGTCTGCTTCTCCTGAACACTAGGTCTCTTCAAAATCAAGAACTATCAAGTGATTTTTGCAGACTCTTTTTATTTCCTAGGAATATTAAGCAAGAACTGCATTTGTTTTCTTTTCCTTAAAAGGAAAGAAGTATTTCAGCTGCAGATACTTGTTCAATTTTAATTTTTAAATAAAATCGTTTAAACATGTGATCCCATTCCATCATAAATCCATAAATGTTTGGCTTAGCTTTCCATAATCCTATACCAGTAACAATCTCAAATGCTGAATCTTTTTTTTAAAAATGCAAATTTTAGGATTAAAATAATACCAACGTATGCAGTATTCACTGCCCTTTCTCCTGAAACCTTAATTCAAACAGGCCGAAGCAAATATACACCCTTACCTTAGTCCAGGAAAATCATATAAGAAAAATATGGGAGGACAATATAGCAACAGCCTTATGAAATGAAAAGACACCTGTGTTCGCTGAGAAGAAAAAGAACCTATATTGAAGGAATATAGCTATCCTCGACTTACAACCACTCTTTTAGTGACCATTTGAATTTACAATGGCACTGAAAAAAGTGACATGATCGTTTTTTCACACTAAACGACCGTTGCAGCATCCCCATGGCCACATGATCAGAATTTGGGCACTTGGCAACTGGCATGTATTTATGACAGTTGCAGTGTCCTGAGATCATATGATCATATTTCTGACCTTCCGCAAGCAAAATCAATGGGGAAACCAGATTCATTTAACAACCATATTACTAACTTGACAACTGAACGGATTCACTTAGCAACTATGGCAAGGAAAGTCATAAAATATGCAAAATTCACTTTAACAATTGTCTTGCTTAGCAAGGAAAATTTTGGGTTTGATTGTAGTTGTATCTGTAAGTCAAGGACTATCTGTACCTTTCTTCAAGCCAACTGAATGTTTAGAAAATAGTTTCAAGCAGTCACATTCCAAGAATTCAGCAATAGATTCTGTATTTACCTGAAGGGGATAAATTTCCTCCTCCTCCCCACTCCACAAACCCTCCCCGCAACTCTGCCCTTCTCATTTTGCATTATGGAAAGTATCAGTTTGTTTTAGTAGTTAAACAAAAGCGAGCTGGGCAATTTTGATCCAATTATTCTCTCTTAGCCTAATCCACATGACAGAGTTGTGGGGCAAATAGGAGGTGAGAGCATTATGCACATTTCTTTGGGTTTGGGTTTATTTATTTATTCATTTATTTAATTTTTATGCTGTCCATCTCTCCTACAAGGTGACTCTAAGCAGCTTACAAATTATAAAAGGCTAAATCAAAAGATTAAAATTGTGCAAATTGGAATTTAAAACTATTAAAAATCAGGAGTAAGAGACGGAAGAGGGATGAAGTCTTCTTACTCCATCAAACACTCTAGTGCAGTGTTTCTCAAACTTGTTGGTTCACTGCCCCCTTTTAGAAAAAATTGAATGCTTAACGCCCCCTTGCCAAGCCCCACCCCCAGGGCAGTGGGGTGAGCTGCCCAGGCCCTGCCCCTAAAATGCCCCACCCCTTGCCTAGTGTACTGCTGGGGGTTGGGCCAGCTCCGATAATGGTGAGGACATAGAGGACAGGAATATACGCCGCGGCGGGACCACTCTGACCCATACATTGCTAACAACCTTGTTAGAAACTCTCAGTGAGAAGCCCCTCCCCTCTCTTGGCTCATTGCACAGGCGCAGCATGGGAGCCGGCTGAGTCCTTTGCCACCCACCGATTGGCTCCTGGCACCCCCTAATTCCACGTGGAACTTCCAACACTCCCTTAGACTGCTCCAACGCCCACTAGGGGGCAGTACCGCCCACTTTGAGAACCACTGCTCTAGCAATATCTCCTCCTCTTATCAATGGAACAAACAGACTTTATTTCTGTGTCAAGCATTTAAATTTGACATACTGAATTGTGTTTCTAGCCAAGTCTATCCAGGTCTTCTGTTATATGAACAGCACAAAATATTTTGGCCAACAACTTACATTAGTCCATTGACTTGACACCATGGTAGCAGATGTTCAAAGAGTGCAGAGGAGATAACTAGTCAAGTGCAATACTGCCAAATGCCATCATTTTTTTAGTCAGGAAGTCTGAGTCAAGAAGGTTTAGCATCTCTTTATGGCTGCCTCATATGGTGAACCATTGAACTGAATGTTGCAAGAGCTACTGAGCCATCTTAATACCCAAATACTCCAATACTCCTTACATAGGCCAGTCTTTGGATCAGTTTATTAGGAAAGACTATAAATGCACTTTAAACTGTCATGCCTTCCTAAAGAAGAAAGGTTCTCCTGAGCCAGTCCAAAATGGCATGTCCTTTTCTTCTCAGCCCCTGACATGAAAGCATGGGAATAGCCCTGATAACAAATATTCTTTGAATCACAAAGCAATTGATCCCAAGACATTCAAATATGCACTTCATTACTAAGCTAAAGTACAATACTCTTGCAAATAGTATTTGACAATGACAATTGTCAAATTGTCTTCTGTAACTCATTAGCTGCATCATCCATGTTACATATTACAGCTTTAATTTCTGACTTGATATTTCTAGCAATTCATTATTGTTTCCATTTTTCTTGCCAACAGCAAAATATACTGAAATAATAATTGTTTTTCAACAATATTGAAAAAACAAAAGCGAGAGATTTCTGTAACTAATAAAACAGATTGCTACATCATCTTAATGATTGTATTTTTGTAATATTCTTTCCCAAGGGCACATCCAGCCAATAACAAAAATTACATTTCACAAGAATAAAAAAAGCGGACACTGCATTTGTGGGAAAATGCTATTAAAAAAAAGAATATATATTTTACTTGTATCTGTGCAAAGATCTCTAGCCTATATATTAAAATTGGAGCACAACTGAAAAATTATTTTAGTTTGCTGGAAGATCTTGAGCTAGGATTCTCTTAAGAAACAAATGAAAAATAAAAATGCTTTCCAGAAAAGAAGTTCAGCTAAAGTGATAGCAATTACTTATTTAAAAATATTTAATATATTTTAATCACTTACATATTATTAAGGATTATGACAGTATGTGAAGTAATGTAGTACATGTAATTTTTAAAATGAAGCTTTCCAAAACGACAATGTGTCCTTCTATTTTCAAATTTTATTATAAATCATAAAACTCAGCAACCGAGAACAAAATCTCACCCTAAATATTTTCAAACTCGTCCCACAAAAATATTCAAAAATCTCTTTCATAAATTAAATTACAGATTTTATCATGATTTGTCTAGAAAATAAATATAACACTTCCTTAAAAATACACAACTTTCATCATGCTTTTTTGATGTAGATCTTATCACTTGTATTATAATTTCCATTATCTTTAGTTTTTTTCCTAACTATTCAATAAAAACATTGCACTAAATGTGTGAATTTCACTAAAATGTATATGCCTTCATATATTCTAAGGACTACAGCTTTTCTACTAAACTTCACGCCAGCCTGTGAAAGGGTCTAATAAAAGGGTAGGAATACAAGTTTCAGGGTAGGAACACAAGTTTCAGCATATTCCAAAACTTGCTCTAGGCTCTAGTTCCCAATTTGCCTATTAAGACAGCTCTAAATTTACCTAGGCAGAGTTGCCTGAGCAAGCCCAAGCAATTAAAAAAAATGTGATCCACTTCTAAGGCACTTTTCATCTTCCACTTCAAGATATGGACAATCTACAGATTCAAAATCCCTGAGCTAAACAACTTGAGTTAGATTTAAAATTTCATAAAATGCATGCTATTTTTATTTTTTAAAAACACAGTACTTAATATTCCAGAATCCCTTCCAAGATTTTT
The DNA here is from genome assembly GCA_027560395.1 of Boaedon fuliginosus. NCBI lineage: Eukaryota > Metazoa > Chordata > Lepidosauria > Squamata > Lamprophiidae > Boaedon > Boaedon fuliginosus. The sequence continues at coordinate 50,501 of JANHGC010007051.1, forward strand.
TGCTTCCTTTTCCTCATAAAGTAAAATAACTCTTCCCAGTTTGTATCTATGTAATGCCACTATTTCACCGAGTCCCTTTCAACTTGCATTTAATTTTTTATCAAAATGTTTACTTCCAAAAGATTATTTTAAGTTATGTATACTTAAAATATATTTTTATTTATAAATAATACCTATGTACAATAATACTCAATAAAGAGGTGCAGTCTGTGCTCCATAGACTATAGCTGAATGCTAAATTTATGCAATTATGTAAATTGCTAAATAACAATAGAGGAAATTTCCATCTTTTTTTAATCATACAGTGTCTCTGCCAGAGAAAATGAAGCTCTGGAGGGCCACTGGCAGAGGGTTGCAGGAGGTCATTGCAACAGAAAACAGAGCTCAGGAGCCCATTTTTGCTGGCAGAGCATTCAGGCTACCACAGGTGCACCTGACATGAGTGACGTTGAGTTGGCCATGCCCACTCTGGTCCCCCGAAATCAAACATAACCCTGATGCAGCCCGCAGTGAAATTAAGCTTGACACCCCTGATTCAGTCCTAGCACTACTATTTACTACAGGATCCCCATCCCAGCTGGTAATCCAGAGTCTGTTTGAATATCTTCCAGCAAAGGCAAATCCATCATCTCACAAGACAATCTGTTCATACTGATCACACTGTTAGCATTATTGTTCCTCATATCCAGCCAACATATATTTTCCCTGTAACTTAAGCCCATTGTTTCATGTCCTGTCTTGTAGAACTTGAACATTCAGCCCTGACCTCTGCCTTACAGTCATTCAGATACTTGAAGACATTTATTAGGACTACACACAACAATTTTTTCTCCCGGCTAAGCATTCCAACCATCCTTTGAGATCCTTATTACCTTGCTCTGTAAAACTAAAGTTTACTATGGTAATATTATTCTTAAAATGTGGTGGCCAGAACTAGACACAATATTCATGGCAGACCATATAGACTCCACCAGAGTAGGAGTTAAGATGGCGACCGAGGTGGATGTGAGGAACGATTCTGCCGCGGGTTTGCCCTTTCCCTCTGAAATTTTTCTGTCTCTCCCTGGGCCGATATAGCAGGCTGGAGAGGGAGAGTGTGGCGGTCATTAGGGAGCATGGTAGAGGTGCGGAGGCATTTCAAAGGCAGATTTTAATAACTTCTGTCTCCTACCTGCCTCTGGAACCAGACCGCAAGGAAGATCATGGCGGATCCGGCGGTCCTCGTGAAGTTGCAGAGTTGCTGGCCCCGCGGTCTTCATTGTCGCTGCTGCTCCGCGCGGCGCGGTTCTGCCTGGGATCCAGTTCTGAAGATCGTTGGCCGCGGAGGTGGCTGGAGTGCAGCTGGAGGATTCCAGAGAGCCCTGGAGATCGACCGCATGGATTTGGGGTTAG
>JANHGC010007053.1:35295-58522 GCA_027560395.1 Boaedon fuliginosus
CCCAAAAACATCTCCAAACCTAGAAGAAGAGTTGATTGAGTTAAGATCAAATGAAGAGCTGGAATTTATATTTAAATCTGGATACCAACAGTTTTGGCTGCAGAAGCAGATACCTGAACTTTATCCTGGTTTATTGGCTATTGTTCATAAATTTCTTATTGCATTCCCTTTGTCTTATTTAGTGGAATGCAGATTCAATGCAGTAACAATGCTAATAATAATAAAAAAGAAATTGGCTGTAGATAGCTAATCGCGGAGATTTGAAAATGCTGTTAATGAACATGGAGCTGAATATTGCCAAATTGTTAGAATCTCATCAGGCTTATCCTTCTCATTAAAACTTATTCTGTTACTAATTTAGTTCGTACTCCTGTCCTCTATGTCCTCACCCTTAATCGGGGCTGGTCCAACCTCCAGCAGTGCCCTGGGCAAGGAGCGGGGCATCCCAGGGGCAGGGACTGGGCAGCTCACTGTCCCCACCCTGGGGGTGGGACTTGTCAGGGGGGCGTTAAGCATTCAATTTTTTTCCTAAAAGGGGGCGGTGAACCAATGAAGTTTGAGAAACACTGGCATAGCTGAAGACCAGCAATAACTAGAAATCCATACCATACTGGAACACATGGCATAGAGAAAAACTTTAAATTCAATACTATGATTATTTTGACATCCTAATACTGAATCACTGTATTCATAATCTGCATTGAAAGATGAGAACCAAGTAGGTACCACAAGTCCTGAATTTTATATGTAAATATATATCCATTTGCCATTGCTTAATTGAAAGGTATTCTATTGTTTTCAGAAAGCATTTTTTCCCCAGATCAAACTGGGAATACTCTAAAGGGGGAAGTATAGGAAAGGACAAGGTGAGGCAACAATAAGGATCCTTCTTAAGTGTCTTTAGCCTGCCTAAGTCTTGTGGGTAGACTGAAGATAGCAATAGCAATAGCAGCTAGACTTATATAGTGCTTCACAATGCTTTACAGCCTTCTCTAAGCGGTTTACAGTCAGCATATTGCCCCCAACAATCTGCAACTTCATTTTACCGACCTTGGAAGGAACCAGTGGGAATTGAACTGCCGAATTGCTGGAAGTCAGCAGTCAGCAGAATTAGCCTGCAATGCTGCATTCTAACCACTGCACCCCAAGTTGTTGCACACTCTGAAATCCATTACTTTGGACAAGAATCTTTGCATGTTCTTTCAAAATACAACATTCAAAATTGAAATGCTTCTCCGGAGAAAGAACCAACACATGTCCTTGGGTTTTAAGTTTACAAGACATTTAAGTATTGCTTCTGGATGCCCTTGTCACCCACTAGCTAATATTGCTCTGCTGGTTTACTTTCTGTGCATCCAATTTGCCATGACTGATTTCCACACACAGCGTACAAGTGAGTCTTTCTTTCTTTTTTCCAGAAAACCCGTTATGAAATCTATGTGTCTCTTCTAAAAGATGGAGCAGGAAAGGAGTTGCTGAGTACCAGTGAGCTTGATGGTCCTGGACTGAAGAAATGCCACTCCAGCCCTTCATTAAATCAGGAGTCTCCTGTTAGTGCCAAGGTGAAGCGTAACGTCTCTGAGAGGAAGGACTATCGACCAGAAACTCCCAGCATCAAGCAGAAGGTTACTTAAGGAACCTGAGGCAGGCTGGAGGATCACGCGCCACTCTCTCTGATAACCTGTCCTTTGCGAAACAAACAAAAATTAACACATCTGCCTGAATGGGTGTTAGTGACATTTTTCAGTTGTACATTTTGTTGTTTCTGTACAGGTTGTTGGAAATGTTTTGGCTTCTAACTTGCATTTGCCTAGTTAAGTTATCATAGAGCAATTGATCCAGTCCTTCTTTTTTTTTTAACTACGAAAAGAAGGTGGAGAGGGAATGGAACAGGACAGGAGAGATTTCATGGTGTACTAATCTCTCTGTCATACTTTGGTCTTCTTGTGTTGGCTTGCAATTTTCATCTGAACTGCTGCTGCTGTTCTGCCGTGGGGGGATGATGAGACAAATGGAGGCTTAGCATCTTGTTAAGCCTTGTCAGCAGATAAGCTGATGTAAAAGAGACTGGGTAAAATGTTCAAGTGTTGCCAAGCTTGGTAACGATGCATTGTGGAAGATATGCCAGTAACTAGATTATTGAGTGATCAATCATTGTGATCTCCGAGTCCAAACTTTACAAGTTACCAAGTTAATGTTTTGGATATAGAAACAGATGAAGACCTTTGGTGAATAGAAATGATTTCAACTGAAACAGGTCTTATTTTTTCATGTTCCTGGGTGGAAACTTTCCACCATAACCTTCTCTGTTTCATCTGCACATAGTACTACCCTAATGATTCTCAACAGCAAATAATCATATACTGTATTCGTTGTACTGATAGCAGTAGTGTGTAATGTTTTTGTTCAACTGGCATTATGATCCTCCTTCAGATGTTTAAGTATTTTCAGGCACTTTATAAACTAGTTGATCAAAATCTGGTACCATTCCGGTCCCCATATGCTAGTCCCTGTGCTATAGAATTACCTAACAGAGATGTCTGTCTATCCCCATATCCATACTGTATTTCCTGATTTTAAAAAATCAGGCCCAAGAACTCACTCTCATTATTACAGTTCCTAGAGTGGTCTCATTTCTGTTGCAGAGGAGGACATTACATCTGACTCTTTCCTGGGGATGAAAAACATCCTGCAATGCAAACCAAAGAGAAAAGAAGTAACCAGAACAATGGAGGTTTAGGTTATAATCAGGAGCTTTGGAAAAAAAAGGCTTTCTGGGAAATAAGAAGCTTTGAAAATTGTCGAAGGGCACCTCGTTAAACCCAGAAATGGCAGCTCAAAGATATAACAGATGTTCTAGAGGGGCATTACTTTCTAGGTGGGGTTTGTACATTTCTTTGCCCACTTTTTGAAGAGGATAAATTGTGTAAAAAAAAGACCCATCCCCTAGGCTCTGCCAGGCTGCAAGATAGGAAAATGACAGGGTGACACATGTGAAATCTCTGAATTAGGCTCCTAAATTTAGAATACTAAATAAAAGCTGTCAGTAGTCATGACATTCTTTATAAGTGCAATTAAGGTATTGTTCTATTTCAGTACTGGTAACTTGTGACTCTTTAGATGCCACAAATATTACAGTTCGCAGCATCAATCATGATTAGATTTGCTACACCTGCTAAATAAGTTACATATCAGAGGTTCGTTAAAATAGAACTCTTAACCACCTGTACATAAGAAAATTTTTCAGTCATGATTTATCATTGTATGTCATGAATACTACATCGGTATTTAGGGTGCTAGATAAGTTGTTAATGCCTGTCAAAATAGAAAGATTCACAAAGAGTGGCGTGTAGTTTCAGAAGAGTTCAGAGTTCGGAAAAGCCAGCAAACTGCCAGCCTTGTTGAAGCGAAAAGAGGCTGCAGCAAAATGATGGCACCGATTTACATCGTTTAAAAAAGTGGGAGGGGGTTGTGTTAGTTCAATGTATGGTTTGTACTAATGGAATACCGGGGGGGGGGGGTGAGAGAAATGAAGCAGCTGTAAAAATATTGGTACGGCTGGAGAGAGAGAGATGAGAAATGTTAAACTAATGCTTTGAAGCAGAGAAATCACTTTTTAATCTCTACACATGGGTGAGACAGTGATGCTATATTAAGGCTGTATATCGCATTTCCATAGGTAAAGTAGATTAAACTGAATTATTCAAGAGCCTTCCAGGTTGGTTGGTTGTTAGCCTCCATGTCTATTTGTTGAGTGTTACCGATGGTGTTTGCAAACTCTAGGATAGCAGGGTTTTTAGATTTGCATTTTGGAATGATTATAGCACGGTAGGAATTATCAGGTGTGTGTGAGGTACTCCTTCCATTAAAATGCAGAATTTGTGGCTGGATCACCCATTGCGCTGAGCTGTACTTCGTTTTAACCGAACTTCATTGTATAGACACAATAGCTAGATTCACTAGTACACTGAGCCAAAGTCAAATGATATGCACCCTGGCGTAAAGCAATGTGTAAACCCATCTACATAGTGACTCACTCAATATTTATTCATATAAAGACACACTTTGGAAAAATGATCAATGGGGAAATGGTGGCTGCTCTTTCTTTCTCTTGCAGATCAGCAAGCTTTGTAAGATTTGGGATTAACCCATGTGGCAGCCGGGCAACAGACTATATATGCTCCACTCATCTAGTAGAGTCAGTGCCAATGAGTTACATGGACTTCCTGATGACCTAAGATGGTCAAGATTGCATACAAAAATTGGAGAGGGTGTTAATTATTTTCCCTTGAACTCCTAGAGGAGAAGGAGGAACCAATAAATAAATACAGAAGAGCTTTCCCTCCACCTGCAGAACTCCTCCTACCCCCTTAGAATACTAGGTACTTTCCCATTTGTGTGAAACTGTGGGTTGCTTCATAGTCTGGATTTAGTCCAGAGATTACTCAGTCAGTTAGAAAGTAGGGAGCATGATTTAGGACAGGGATGGTGAACATTTTCAGCACCAAGTGCCCAAACCAGAACTCGCGTGCATGCATGTGTATATGTGCACGCCAGAGCGCCTGAAACCCGAAGACCAGCTGGACGGGCGTGTGCATGCCTGGCTTTGGGGCGTTTTTCAGGCCATCCCAAAAAATGGCCTGAAATTCGCCCAAAGTCGGCCTGAAAACCGCCCGAAAAATGGCCTGAAAACAGTCTGTTTTCCAGCACTCCGATGCCCACGAAGACCAGCTGGCCGGCGTGCATGTGGAACCAGAAGAACAGCTGGCGACGGCACGTGTGCCCACAGAGAGGGCTCTGCATGCCATCATGGATTTAGGATAAGAGCCCTAGGAGTATAGAAAGAAGAAAGAGCCACCTAGCTGGGTCTCTGTGCTTGAAGGGAGAGAGATTGCAATTTTCTCCATAATGCGCATAATGGCATGTCAGAATTAACTGTCTGTCTCATGTTTCCATTTTCACTTCCCCTGACTCGTTTCACTTTCTAAGAATCAAGCTCTAGTCACGCCCATTAGGCTTAATATTAAAAGTACAGTTCTTGAAAGAGGTTTGATAACAGTTAGTAGCTTTCTGCATTTTCCCCCCTGGATTCTTTTGTGATGTTTCCGGAAGGCGGAAACGAACCTCAAGATGGCTATTCAAGCCACACAATTAAAAGCTGGAATGGGCTTTATATACACTCTTGTTCTCCATGCGCACCCCGATGACTGTTGCCTTGGGGAAACAGCAGTGCAGTCAATAATTGAAATGCTGCAATTCATGAATGTATTTGTGTCTACTTCTTTTCAGAAGCAGAGGGGAGTTCACATTATTTATTACTTCCAAGGTGCCTATGGTGGTGGCAGGCAGAGGGTGTGTTGTAAATTACCAAGACTGCAGTCAGCTCCTCGGTTTCATCCCTGAAATAACGGGTCAAGCAGGCTTTGGTTTCGTTGCAACTAGCTCAGTAGTTTTTCCTCAGAGGAATAAGTCTGCTTTTACTTCGCATTTACTTATACAGCAGAACATCAGAGTTTGCACTTGTGAACCTACCTGGAGCACCCGTGAAACTGCCTTTTTGTTGATGTGTTGACTGGAGTCATTGATGATTAAGCTTCTCCTATATAACCACATTATAAATCAGCTTTTATATATGAAGTTTTTTTTTTCTGCTGCTCACTTGAAAATTAAGGTGTAGTTACACTTACCTTGCATGGAAGATATAGGTGCACTGCTGATGTGGATATACACATCTAGACAAGAGCATGCATCAAAATAGTTGCCTATGCTTTTGTGAAATATGTATATGTATAGGATTTCCTGCCTAAGCAAGGGATTGGAAGACCTCCAAGATCCCTTCCAACTCTGTTATTTTATTTGATATTAATAGGTACAATTACATGTAGGTCTTTTGCAATTGAAAGGTTTTGGCTGGCATTGGATTGGGACTAGGTACTTACCGGTACAATAACTTTGTGCTATATTTTTGTTTTGCTGTTTGCAAGCCTTGTTTTCTGTAAGGATTGGCACATTGGCATTCACATTGTGTGTATAATCCTTACAGTCATGCCATGGTTGTCAGGGTGTATGGCAAGAAGCTCCTATAGAAGTAAGTTCACAGGTCTCTGGATATATTTTTATACGTCAAAGATTTTCCTAATGTTCCTTCACTTTGCCCTTGAAGCTCGTGGGAAAATAGCCAAATCTCCTATAACCCCATGGCTTTTTTTTTTTTAAAAAAGAAAACTCCCTAGGGATCATTTTTTTAGTCCCAGAGGTTTTGAAACTTGGGTGGGTAGGTATGAATAATTGTACATGATCTAAAAATTGCTCGTGAAATCCTGCAGCTCACATCAGCAATTATAACACCCACAGGAGTAGGCTTCCCTTGATATTTAAACTGTTGATGTGTCTGGAAGCAGCGAGAAAAAGGTTTTCCAGAATACCGTTGTCCCTTCGGTCTCCCACTCTGTCCTTGCCAGTTGTACAGCGTCTTTATTTCTGAGTCTTGCTCTTCAGTTTTGACCACCAACTCTGTTGTCACTCCAACAACTGCATTCCATAATAAGACAGTGCAGCCCTGTGGCCCCTAGAACCAACAGGCATAGCTGGTTTCCTTTCTTGGTTACAAGCTTCCAAGCTGAACTCTTCAGTGGTTGATACCCAGCCTATACAGTTATTATTGTAACTTTTAAAAATCCTGGAGGGGTGCATGATGCACCATTAAATTTAATTCAGGTAGGCTGAGGATTTTCAAAACGGTCCGATTTATTGCACTGAGTCGAGTGCATTTTGAAGGAAAGAAACAAATAAGCTCTTATTTTAACATATCACCCCCCAATTGGTTGCAGTTGCCTGTTATTTTTCTTATACAGCGGTATCTTGCCGTGTTTATTATTTGGAATCTGTTTTGAGCCAGATTAGAAATTCTTTTCAGGGGTAATCTCTGGATAGCACATTAATTCCATTTAACTTTCAGTTGTACAATACGTTCCCAGTTCTACTATCTGAAAAGCTGCAATGCTTTTTGCACTCTGTAACAGACTGAGGAGTTTGAAAAATCAGCACTTTAGTTTAAATTCTGTTTAAAACATTTAAGGTTGCTTTATCTCAGCATATCCAAACTTTAAAGTATAACTTTGACAACACTGTACTGGAATTTAAAGAAATTAACAGATACAGTGGCAAATTTTAACCATGTTCTGAATCTTTATGTTTGTAATCAAGCTTCATCTTTCAGTCATAGGTCTCCATCTGCATATAGTATATGTCCAAAGTGTTGTGAGGATTGCTAGAAAAATATTTTAAGTATTTTGACTGTTTTGGGTATGTTTGACTGTGAAGAATTTTTATAGTTTGAATTCTGCTTTTCATTTTGAGTTTGCATTAAGATGAACAGAATAAAATTATCTTTAGGCAATGAGAAAGGTCATCTGGGGAGGGGAAATCTTTTTAAAGATATCACCAAGCAAATTAGTTTAAGACTATGACACAAACAGTTTTTTTATTTTTCCCAATTGAAAAAAAAATTGAAAAAATAATTTTGACATTGGCCACTGACATTTCAAAATTATAGAAGTGTATTTTTTTAGAAGCAGGATGGAGATCATGCTGCTTATTTCTATTGACCTATAATGGGAGAATTTGAATGATTTGGTAATATTGAAATTAAAGTTCATCTTGCACTAGTAATGCATATCCATTTTAAGTAAATTTCTGTTACATGCTATGCAGTAGTTGTGATTGAAAATATCACAGGTTTGGCTGAGCTGATTGGCATTTCTGGAAATTGTATTTATAAGTTTTAGGAAGTTTGAACTGTTAATTTATTAGAGGCTATTGTTTTTCCTTATTACCCATATTTAACATTAACTATGTGACTTATCATGGGCAATCATGGTTTCTGAAACCAAGAAATTATTGGTTCCTCAATAGGCTCTTCCTAGGAAATTCAGAAAAGGCTTGTAAGGAGATTGCCCTGCTATTCAACTATACAGTTTTGAAAGATTTGATCAAGTCTACCATGTAGACTACCTTAGAGCTGTGTGATAAGCTATATGTTTTGCATGGTAGGAGGATTATAATTCTTTGCAAGCCACCTCGAGTTCCCCTTGATCAGGGAAGAGAGGCGGGGTATAAATCTAATAAAATAATAAATAAAATAAATAATTATTAGTATCTTCCAGCTAAAAGGTTTTCAGATTACAAAATTTGGGAGGAAAAGAATTCCTTGAAATCTGAGGGAGCACATTTGCAAAATATTTTGTGACTACGTGAGGGAATTTTTTAGTTCAGACCTTGGCAGAGATTTGCAACATTAATTCACTGAGCCCAAACTATTTCTGAATCCGTTGAAAACTTCTTGCTCATCTCTGGCTTGTATAGATATAGCAATGCAACACTTCCTTTAAATAGCAATTCCTGTTATCTCCAAACCAGCAAGACCTTCACCCACATTGGTTGGGTCTGATCCCAGAAACCTGAACAATGCCAGATCAAAAATTGGGCTTAGTGGAGAAGCCTCACCTAAAATTAAATTAGAAATAAAACTCACCAAGTATATTAGAATGTAATTAGCATATCTGTGTATCTCAACAAATTATTTGTTATTACTGCAGCGTTATAATGTGGCTAAAAACTAATTTGTTTCAATCTTAGCAAAGATGGGACTGGTACTAGATTGTTTTCTGACACGGAAAAGATAATGTGGCTTCTTCCACTGGTTCCAGATGAGCCGGCCTCAGTAATAGTTGTGGCTTATATTTAAAGTTTTGCTGTGCTTAGTTTACCTTTCTGTCTTGAAGGGACTGAAAATATAGTAGCCATCTTTATTTGGCAGAGTTCTGCATCGTCTTTTCCAGTCCACGTCTTGTGCAGAGTTTAAGAATCTTGCACAATTGTTTTCCGTCATTTGTATCACTTGAAGAAGTTACATGTCTGACATTTGCAGCAGCTCTGAGGCTCAGTTTATATCTGTCATTTTTAGCAAATTAGATTTGCCTCTAGGTAGTCTCTCTGCGCCATTCTTCTATGATTATTTACATCGTCACCTGTGGTACAATCTATAAATTTTAATGGGTACATATATATATGATATTTGTTCTTCTTAAGAGCTTAAAGAAGCTTTACTTGGTAAAAAACCAGCAGACCTCTGCTAGTAGAGGTAGAACATATAAATCCATCAGTAATGTAGAAGTGCTCTAGTTTACTCCATTTCCCTGAAAGTGTAAAAGAGAATTAGCAGGGAATGTACGCTGTATTTTTGCTTCTTTACATCTGTGCCACTTTATTTTTCTACTGGAATTAAAGAACAAGTCTGTACTAGGCCAGATGCAAGTTGTTCTATTTCTTGAAAGACCAAGTCTTGGTGAAAGCCCAAATCTTGTGAAAGCTTCACTATAGAACAGAATCTCAGAAAAAGGTATCTCATTTTATTTTACCTCATATCAGCCTGGAAGACTGGTCAAGATTTTAAGTGCACAAGGAAGACATCCTCTGTTTTTATAATGTTGATTTTTCTGAGACTTGTTCAGTAGAATTAAAAATGGAAGAGATATCACTTCAATATTTCCCACATTGAGAGATGGTACATTTAAAAAAAGGGAGAGGGGTGGCTTACCTCCAGTGGCTTTTTGATGCTCAATCCAGGAAAGCAGGACATATCTTATAAAAGAAGCAATGAGATGGGTGGTCCTAAATCAGCGTTCTTCATACTTGGCCTCTTTGGATCATGTGGCTAAAAAGCAACATATAGTAAAAAAAAAAAAAAGTCCATTGATCCCCTGCCTGTGATTTGAATGCCTGAGATCCCACTCCTCCCATTGTTAGCAACAATTGGTATGCCATACTTGAAGCTGAAGCCTTTAACAATTTCATATGCAGTTACTGCCATCAAAATGATTTGTCCTTACTGCATGGGTACAAGTTTATATAATGTGATATTTCTGGGAAATGGAAGTTGAGCAGAGACATAATTCAAGACAGTTATTGGAGGGAAGTAACAAAATATTGGTTGAAATCCCTGGCGCAAAACCTATCTTTTAATTCTTTCCGAGAGTAATTGCCTCTCTATGTCCCTATGTAAAACCCAAGCAACAGTTCCTCTCAGACTGTAGCTTAAGCTTATTTTGATTCCTTTCCCTCAAGCGGAACCTTTCGCAAACCAAAACTAAAAAAATGAATTACCGGCACCCAATCAGTAATTTGTCAGCTGACCTATAGGCTACTCTTCCCGTAAATGTTGCTATTCCCCAACTATCCACTGGGCAATTGAACTGTTAACCAGACTTTTTCCCGAAATCCAGAGTGGATTATGTTCTGCCAAGCAAAAGCCAGAAATGAGCCTCTGGGGGAAGAGGAAGGCCTAAGAATCTTAATCACTCCCCATGGGAACATAAAGAGGCAAACCAAAACCTCCTTTCATCATACAACTAGCCAAAGGATCCAAAAAAACCTTTTCATACAGTAAATACACTCCTGTTTTTGGACCACAGGAAAATGCATAGTCCAGTCTGAAGGGCATGAGGTTGGGATCGGCTGCCCTGTCAGTATCCCAGAATTTCCCTTGAAATCATGATTCCCTTTTTTCAGGTACTGCAAAGGCAATTTCACATTAAATGAAGGCACTTAGAGAACTCCTCCACTCTATGGAAGAAGGACTCTCACATGTGGATATTGTTTTTATATATCATTGAAATAATATTTTTGAGATTAAGTTTACATTTATTTTTATTTTCTTCTGTACATACAGTAAATACGTTTTCCTGTTCTACCATTGCTAGAGTTAACCCTCTACAGTCTGTAGACAATTTGCTAGAAAAGCTGTGAGATACTATACTCTCTTCTCATCCCCTTTTGTGTGTGTTCATATTCATAATGATTACTATTTCTTTTTAATAAGTTGACATAATGTTGTTTTGGCACAACAAAGCCTAAAGTCCTTCTGAATGGACTTTTATGTTTCTGAAAATAAACAAACCAGTGAAGGATTTCACATATGTATATGATATATGTATATGTAAAAAAAAATAGAAAAGAAATAAACCAAATGTATTTCAAGTGCTGAAGCTGATTGCGGTTATTTGGAATCTCAGTTTATTATTGCTTACAAAAATGGCAGTAGTGTCTCATGGTTTCACTTACTTTGATCAACCTCAGATGGAAAATTAGGGACAATAATAAAGCCCAGAGTATAAACACAGCAAATGAAGTCATTATTCATTTATTTATTGCTATACATCTCCTCTCGATTTTTCTGTGTTCAGTACCTCTGAGGGGCATTCTCTGGAAGATAAGAAATATTTTATATTTTCCTGTACAGAATATCTGCTGGAAGCAGGTTTTCTTGATTTCCACAATGATGGATATACAGTATCTTATAGGTTCCACTTTATTCCAGTCAATATTAATCTTGCTTAGATTCTGGTGCAAGATATTCAAGGCTACCAGGTGGTGTGGAAGAGAACTGAAAGCAAAAAGAACTGGACAAAGTACTACAGATAAGGGTGGCAAAAATATTTACATATGTTTGTGTGGCTGTTGAAAATTCCACACATATATTCATCCATCCATCCATCCATCCATCCATCCATCCATCCATTCATTCATTCATTCATTCATTCATTCATTCATTCATGTTTCAGTCTTGGCTATTGACTAACCAAGCATTTTATTAATTAAATCTTAAGCTCAGTTGTTGTACAACATAATACACACACATACACACACACACTCTTTAGTGGAGACTTTCTCATTTCCACCATAGCTGTTGTGGGCAAGTAACTAAGACTGTAAAAACAGTAGGGGCAGTACTGTAAGGAGGACATACCAATGATGAAGTTACAGAAAGCTAACCACTTACATTGGTTTAAGCACCCGCAAGAAGATGAAGCTAAGGGAGACAGCAATAAATTATTTACAGGAAAGTTCTTTACTTACATAACACTGAAGTAATATGTACTCTATTGCCAATCTGCTATGATGCCCACATTAAAAACATTTCTTAGGAAAAGCTGATCATATCAAAAATGTTTTGAGGGTGGTGGTGTCATGATGGAATTTGATGGACCTGAGTTGGTAACCCATTTCGTCATTGAAGGGTGCCTGCAGAAAAGAATCACTCCTTCTACAGACCTGATTGGGAATCAGCTATGTACCTCTCATGAGCAAGCAGGCTGGATGGATACAAGTACTCTGTGATCCCCAAATCTTTAATAATATGAATAAATCATGCCAGAAAGGGAACATTACGTTTAAAGCATTTTACAGTGTTCCTCCAAAACGCCGCCTGTTCTTGCTATTACAATCTAATAGGCATAACACAAAGGAAAAATGAATTGGGAGGAGGAAAAAAAGATAAGAATTTATTGTCACTTTTCTGTGTACACAACGGCACGCATTAAAATGAAATTCTAATGGCCGCACTCAAAAGAAAAATATATATACCCATACATACGCACATATTGTATACACACACACACACACACACACACACATTAATCACAATCTATCTTACATAGTGGAAAAAAGAATCGTGAGAGTTAACAAGGTTGATATTATGTGGTACAAAGCTATTACAGGATCTAGTTCTGCTTTGGATGTCCCAAGATATCCCAAGGCACTACTTTTAAACTTCATGGGTTCTTTAGGTTAGAAAGAAAACACATACCCTAATTTCTTTCTCTAGCTGATATATGAGGCTAGGTTAGTCTCTTATTTTGTCATGATTTTCTACCCGAGAAACAGCATCTCAGTAGCCTTTGGTCACCCAACAGAAAAGTTACAAAAGAATTGTCTGCTAGGTAGGTGATTAATACTATAACTATTGTACTGGAGGCAATTTGCAAAAATGTCACATTTGCACAAGATTTTAAATAATTCCAAAAATGTTTATACATCGTTCATTCTCAATGCCCAAGGTATATATATATTCCACTAGCTGATTACCCGGCCTTGCTCAGGTTTTTTTTTTTTAAAGAATATATTTGTGCGTTTCTGGGTCTTGGCATTTGCAGGCCTTCTGGAGCCCCTGGTACCAGGCCAGGCTCTAGGCCAAGGGCAGGCCAGCTCCAAGGAAAGGCAGCCATGGCTTGACAGGGGCACTGGGCCGCAGCCGTTTGCAGGCCTTCTTAAGCCCCTGGCATCTTCTCCCACATTGTAGGCAACCTTACTTGGCGAGGTGGGCTGCTCCGTGTGTCTTGGGCCCATCGCCACTGGGGCAAATCTGGAATTTATATGTATAAAACATGGCACCTCAGAGGTTTGAATATGGTGCTTCAGTCAATTTGAAAACTTGCATGAGCTCAATAGAGAGAAGAAAATCTGCACACGCTCAGTAGGGAGTTGGTGCTTGTTTGTTAAGAGTGTCCTCCTTGCCCTCCCCAAAAGGGGTCACAAACGGTCCCTACCCTTTGGAGACCCCGACAGTGCTTTTCTTACTACGCTTTTCTAACTATCTGCCAAGTTTGAGGTAGATTGGTGCAGAACTGAAAGTTTGTATAGAGCACATACAAATACACATCTGCACCCCACCTCTCTTTTATAGATATAGATTATAAATTAATAAAAAATACAAAAAAAATAGTAGAAAGAAAAGTCTTGAGCTTATGTGCACCAGCAGATCCAGAGGCCCTGAATAGGATCACAATCTGGGCTTTGCAAAAAGCCAGGTTTTTTAATCAAGGTGGAGGGGAAAAAATAGTAAGTTTATAACTTAGTTCCCAACTGTATTGAAAATACTAGGACTTAAGCATTTAATGAATTCCTTTTAAATATAATGGTTATGCACAATTGTGTTTGAGATCAACATTCCTTTCAGTTTTTATTTATTTACATCAAGCACCAGCTCTAAGCAGAAGATTGGAAAATTAAAATTGCAACTGATGTTTCTTAAGTAGTAAAGCCTTTAAGATTGTTCTACTTACTCATTTACATCAGCACTATTGAAAAGATGGGAGTTAAATTAAAAAGCAAATTCTCTCTAATCGCCCATATTTTCACTATTCATACTCAAGAGGGATATTAAGTCAAGTCTTCTGTTCTTGGAATAAACCAACCAAGAACAAGTTTTTCTAATCTTTTATTATCAAGAAATACACTAGCTCAAAGGGAACTCATTATATTGAAAGTTTTTTTTCCTCTTTTGGGTCAGATTTGCTGTTTTCTTTTAAAAAAAACTTTGTTGAATTAATACACTTTTTTATTCTTTCCAAAGAAATATAATCTGGGAAAGAAACTATGTAAAATTGTTCAGGACTTTGTATCTCCAAAAGTTGGAACAAGAGGACCAGATTTGGTGTATAGAGAGAGAAGCCAGGAAAAGCAAGACTAAGTTC
The DNA here is from genome assembly GCA_027560395.1 of Boaedon fuliginosus. Taxonomy (NCBI): domain Eukaryota; kingdom Metazoa; phylum Chordata; class Lepidosauria; order Squamata; family Lamprophiidae; genus Boaedon; species Boaedon fuliginosus. The sequence goes on from JANHGC010007053.1 coordinate 49,608, forward strand.
AGAAATGGGGCAAAACTTGGAATTGTAAGAAAAACAGTTCCAGAAACGCAAAACCAAACACAAACACACCCTATGGTTGGCTAATTGGGTAGTGGCACAGAAGGTCCACTAATTGCTTTATTCCAAGCCAGGGCTGTCAAACTCCTGGCCTGTGGGCCGGATGCGTCCCATGCTGGCCACGCCCACACCCGGTTTAGCAAAGGGGGGAAAAGGCCTGATATGTGATGTGACACAGCCTTGATGATGTGAGTTTGACACCCCTGTTCTAAGCCATCTTTCCTACTGGTCACATCACCTAGAATAGGATAAATGCAATCTTATCCTGCATCCACATTAACAAAGAGATGCAACATGGGGGAAGAGTTATAACATAAAGCTACAACAAAAAAGCATCATGCATCCATCCTGGTTAGGCTTTTCCAGATATTCTCATACACACATACAGATTCAGACCTACTTCAAATTCTGATAAGGTCTTGGGAAGAAAGGGCATACCCAAACAAACATGGAATATGGCTGCCACTTTCCCCCCCATTTTGTTTTAAGTTGGGTTGATATATTCTGGATTATTGACCAGATGTGGTATTCAGCCAGTTCCGACAGGTTCCGGAGAACTGGTAGCGATAATTTTAATTGATTCAGAGAACCGGCAAATACCACCTCTGATTGGCCGACACTGGCAAATACCACTTCTGATTGGCCAACAGCATAGCCATGCCCACCAAGCCACGCCCACAGAACCAGTAGTAAAAAAAAAATGAGTACCACCACTGTTATTAACCACTGCAAAAATGCTTCATTTTCAAGGGTTAACGTGATAATTTATTGCTGGAATCTGCTGTTACCTAATTTAGAAAATCACTTGTTTAATGTATGCATGCAGATTGCCTCGATGTCAGTACGGAAGACAGTATAATTTCTAATAACAATAGATATTATTTTATATATATTTGTACATGATTATAATGATCATGATGATGTTTATATTTTAACATTTTGGACACCTAGAAAACACACTGTTCTATATAGAAATAGAATTTGTGATATAAAACAATAAAAATATTTATATATATAAAAAAAATTGCCTCCTGTGCTTGACAGCGGAAAGACTACCATTATTGTTTTCATAAACATAGAGGAAAAACAACAAAATCAAACGCAAAATGTACAATGACACTAGCGATTTGAGCTGTTCTGGAATGCAGTGGCACAGAAATAGCAATGAAAAATAAATTTTAAAAATAAATTGTTCCCAAGTATTCATCAAAAATTGATGAAAAGGAGAGACAAAAAGCTAACTTTGGGAAGAGCAATGCAGTTTTATGTTAGACAGACAAGGTGTAAACAAAATTTTTATTCTTTCGCCGGTCAACATCAAGGAGGTGACCAGTTTGTAGTTATCAGTGACTTCTTTCTTTTTTTCCTCCCATTGGGGGAAAAAAAATCTCTGCTCATTTGCTACTAAAAAAAAAATCTCTGCTCATTTGCTACTAAATCCATTCTCACATAGTTTATTGGAGATTACAGAAAAGAACTCTAGACTGACATCCACCAGCCCCTTCAGGGCTATCAGATGTAATTTGTTTCAATCTGGAGACTTAGCCTCTTGATGGTACTAAAGGGCTTCCTAATCACTTTTTTATTTACCTAAAATCCCCTACCCGCTTAATTTCACTGAAACAAAATAGGAGTTGCAAAGCCATGTATGTTCCTTATCACCTCCTACTGTCCCATCATACTATCCTAGCAGCAAGTTCATGCCCTCTTTTTTATATTGATAGAGCTAAAAGACCCCTTTCTGTTCCTTTTAGCTTCCCCTTCAAGCCTAAATTCCTTTCTAACTTACTTTCTGAAGTATGTACAATATCCTCTTGGCTATATAATAATATTTATGGTGATACTAAAGACATAAGTAATTGGGGATGTGAATGCTGTATTACTGGCTGAGAACCAAAATGATTTTCAATATGTTAGATTGAACGAGGTAATGTGGAACTGAAAATTAATGTATCAAAGATAAAATCTGTGTTTAAATGGGGAAAATGGGGTAACCAATTGCAAGTTTTGATCTGGAAGGACAGATGAAGTCGATGAATTTGTGTCGAAGGCTTTATAAAACTAGCAATGCAGAAGGAAACATTTTAAGATGGGAAAATGCTGTTAGAAAGTTAGCATGCAGAGTGTCTAATTCAAGGAAATGAAAATGACAACGTATAAGAGCACGTTTTGCTGTATGGGAATGAGAGTTGGGTTTGTTTCCCACAAACATAAAAGTAAATTGGATGCAGTGGGAATGAGATACTTAAGAAGTATGTGTGGTAAAACAAGAATAAATTGGGTTAAGAATGAATGTGAAATCAATAAATATGAATTGAATACTAAAATAAGAGACAGTACAAAGATATATTAAGCAGTTTCCCATATAGACAGAATTAACGAGGACAGTATGGCAAAACAAACGAAGAAAGAATGAATGGGTGGATACAAGAATAAAAACTAAGAAAGTCAAGGTTGAATGAATTTCATGAGCTCCTAAAAAACCAAAGGAGAATTTTAGTGAACAAAAACAACAACAGCAACAATGTATGAAACAGTGTATGGTCATAATACTCATAATATATAATATTTCTGTATTTGAACATTTTCCTGCCAGATAGTCTGTTTCAAAGACTGCTGAGACATGTGAATTCCAAGTTTACATGTTTAATTTCTATTTTTAATTGAACAACTTATACTTTAATATAATAATAGATTTATGAATGATTTAATTGTTTACTCTGACATGAATATACACGTATGATTATAGGAGTTCAATTCGTAAAAGATAAATCCTTCTAGGAATTGCTTGCTTCTGTTTTGCACATTAGCAGTATTAAAAAAAAACTAACAGGAGGGACAATTTATCAGACTAGAGTAGAGCCCTGTAAGAATCCAAGATGGCCCAACCTCTCCCATCAAGGTTTGGAAGGCTGGAAGTCAGACTTTGGGACTTAGGTTCCCAAGCCCTCTCTCTCTCTCTCTCTCTCTCTCTCTCTTGCAAAAGGAAAACTCTGATTTCTCCCCTTACCACTGTACTTGATTACACGAATGGTTGCATCTCCATCTCCGAAAATAGTGACTGGTGTCAGGCGAACTTCATAAGCCTCAGGCTTGATGAGTTCTGTCAAGTTGTAGGTTATTAATTCTCCTTTCTGGATCTTCCCATTCACAGTAATTTCCTGTTCCCACCAGCGTTGCTGTCCAGCCTAGAAGAAAACACAGGAAAACAGGAGTTGGTAATTTGGGGGGGAGACATATACCATCCAGTGGTGGTATTCAATCTTTTTTACTACTGGTTCTGTGGGCGTGGCTGGGTGGGATGGCTAAGGTATCAGCTAATCAGATGTGGTATTTGCCAGTGTCGGCCAATCAGAGGTGGTATTTGCTGGTTCTCTGACTCAATCAAAATTATCGCTACTGGTTCTTGGGAACCTGTCCGAACTAGCTGAATACCACCTCTGATGCCATCATGCAAACATTCTAGGATGACATATGCAACAATAAACAAGCAAACATAAATATAGCTGAAATTATTAATTCTCACCAGACTTTGGTGAACTAATTTTTGAGAATGGGTATATAAAGACCATCAAATGATTTTGCCCTTTTAGTTTCTTTTATTTTTCTCAATCAGGGATGAGAATATCTGATCTGAACCAGAGCAACAGCAATTGGTGTTGAACATGTATAAGAAAGATTGAATTAAATATAAGTAAATCAACTAGACAAAAACCCTTTGAAATAGATGAGGACCGAACAAATATCTTGGGAAATAGTTATCATCATTTTAGGTTCAGTAACTTTACATACAAACATATTTTCTGGTTTACAATTTTTGATCTTCCTCCTGCTCTATATTCTTTCTTTTATATTGTTCTACCTAACCTGAATTTTTCTCCTTATTTCCAATCTTATTACAAATAGAAGCATAAACATTGATTCAGAGCAGCAGTTTCTTTGTTCTATCAATGTTGCTAGAAAATAAATGTGAGGCAACCCATTCAATATTTTTCATATAGTTTAAGTGCTCTTGGCAGTTTTTGTCTTTCAGTGATGGAATGTTTTCTTCAGTCTGATATAGGAAGAACACCAATGTAACTTATTATTATAGATTTGCCAATAAAGAAAGAAATGGCTGTGTATGTATTTTTTAAAAGAAATAAACTCATTCAGCAACTGCTTTGTTCCATGTTAATTTGTACAAGGAACCAAAGTGCAAGTCAGACAAAACAATTCCATTTGTCAAATTTCATCCGTAAGAACAAAAGGCAGAGCCCATAAAACCTTTCCCCTCCATATCTTTTAGCTGGAAGGATCACTCTATAATTTACAATAGCTGCATCCTCCCTACCCCCATATAGATGCTACATTTCAAAGTTCATCGTTGAAGATATGCAAAATACCACATATTGTAGATATTCAGCTTCAAGATGTAAGTGTGGCATTTCTAAATGGTTGGCAGCATTTCTACTGGACTTCCTTTTATACTTGCTTTCTTTAGCCTGGCACTTTTCAGATATTTTGGACTACAGAACTCAGAATACTTAGCCAGCATGACGGTAGGAACACTTGTAAAGATTGCCAGGTTTGGGAAGGTTGATCTACACAAATCCTATCAAAAGCCACCCACGCTTCACCAAATTACAAAGATTTCTTGGCCCGTAGATTAGTTTGTTCGTCCAGCTGCTGTGTTTAATTGATATGCTTGCATTAACTCAAAATCCTGAAGTCATTATTTTCTTCTGAGGAGAAGGAGTGGATATAACTCCTTAAAAGTTTTCAAAATGGATTCGTATTAGCTTCCCCCCAGAGTTTATACTCTGGATCAACATGTTTTATTCAGTTTCTAAAATCACATGTGGTTACTAATTGTATGTACTTTACTTAATAAATTTGATACTGCGATACACATGAAAGATATAGCTTTTTTTTTCTTTTAATTTGGCATTCAGCCCTCTTGGGTGCATAATTAGAAATATGAAAATATTGATTGGTACAGAACTGAGGAGGCCAGCTGATGCTATTATATATGGAAAACAGGTTGTTTAATCAGACAAAAATGATCTCAAATTTGTTTTTATTGTATGTATGTCTGGTGTCCTGTCAGATTACTTTATAAATGGATGTCAAGTGGTTTGATACATATAGAGAATAGACTAGTAATGATGCTTTTTGTTTTTTGTATAAAGATACCTAGGAAGAGTGTTGATCAGGATTCTGATAACTCTAATGATTAGTTAAAAGGGTTCTTATGTTGAGATGGCAGAATTGAAGTTCAGGCCTCAGTCGGGCCTTTAGGGTTGTGGAAAGCTCTATAAGAAACCACAAGCCCATGGGTTAAACATGTGACCCAAACCCTAGAAAGCATAAATGAGTATTTTTATAACTTCTATACCATATCTACTCTGTGCTAACTTCCTCTTATGTAACCAAGTAAAATAAGAAATCTATAAATACCTGCTTCAAATAGTATTCAGGGTTCTTCTAATCTTATGGGAGGATCAGCTAATAAACGTGTCCATTTTATCAAGAGAAGTCTGGACTCACCTGATCCCTGCTTCACTGGTGTAGTAAATCTGAACTTACCATTTGCTTTGATACAAATGAAAAATTATTTAGTTTTTTTTTTTAAAAGTGTTTGGGGTATGATACTGCATTTATGATTAGGATGGATTTAAGATAAAGGAAGTCTGATTCCAGCTGAATCTTGGTTTGATAGTGGAATGTTTATTTATTTGTTTGTTCTCCATTCCTTCTCATATACAATTTAGATGCTAGTGAACTTCCAGAAACTCTTGAGTGGCTTACAGAACGAGGATTGAAAATTAAACACAATAATAAATCAATAAAATTATAAATAATCAAACACACTCACAGTTTGAGGTACCACAACCTTATTGAGCCCCAAATGGACAGGTCTCCAAGAGGGGGTGGCATAGGGGTTAAACTATTCCAAAGGAGCAGGATCATCAAGTCCTAGGTTTTTAAAGATGGATTATTTATTTATTTACTTGTATCTCACCTTTATTATTTCTGCAAATAACTCAAAGTGGCAAGCATTTCCGACACATCTTTCTCCGCCTCCTATTTTCCCCACAACAGCCCTGTGAAGTGGGATGGCCTGAGAGAAATTGACTGGCTCAAGGTCACCCAGCTGGCTTCCATGGCTAATTTCACTAAGCTATGGTAGGTTCTCCTACCCTGAATGTAGCAGGGATTAGACAGCTCTTTGTTGGAGATGCTTAATTTAGTTTTCGCCCTGCATCTTATGAGTCTTTCTATTTTTATTCCTTCATACCACAGTAAGTGAATTTATAGGATATTAAATAATTTTCTCTGGCAGGGTCATTTTGATATGAATATATTAACACCTCAGAGAATCTTTAATAAACGTTGGTTGCAAATAACTGCTGTTACAAATGTAATTCAGGAGTTCATTAATTCACATGGCCTGGACTTGTCCTATTATTCACCACCACTGAAATCCACAGGACTTTTAACAAGGTTTTAAAGCAAGTGTTGTGGGTTAAGGATGTCTATTTTCTAACAGACTGTGTGCTCAACATCTGAAACTTATCAAGATCTAAAGAATTGTGAATTTTTGTACATGGATGATGACAAAAGACATTAGTTCACACCACCAGTGGGATAAATCAGCATCAGATTTGCAGCAACTGAACCGTAGTAAAAATATGATTCAGGGCTTTTCAACAATAGGGCAAGAAAGAAAACGTGGAGTAATCTCTTCCAACTGTTTTCCAGATCTTTTTTTTTCTATACAATTTTGATGTTATATCATGAAATATACATGAGGGCTTTTGTTTGTTTGATACAGCCTTTAAAGATTTTGTACAAGGCATAATTTGTAATATAAATGTTATTTAATTTGATATATTCATTTCTCTAAGTATGGTGCCTTAGAAAAATATGTATTTTCAAAGCTCTTAATTATAAAGGTCATTTTTTCAGATTGTGCCATTATTATCTACCCAAAAGTGGTGAAACCAAGACAAAGAAAAAAACTCAATCTTAATGAACTTTAATGGATGCAATTAAAATTAATTAAATAAAATTATTCTCAATGTACTTAATTGTTCCCCTCTGTCACACTGAATTACATTACACTAGTAAGTTTCTGAATTCTCAGATTGTGATTCTTCTCTCAGGTTATTGATCTATAATATCATAGAATGGGTAACATAGTGGCTACCAGGGTTGTGTAAACTATTTTGAGGGCCACTTCATCCAATCATCTCTATTGTGCAGAGTGGCAAGGTGTTCGCTTTTCTTTGAAGGCCGAGAGTGGCGTCAGGTTACAAAAACCTAGAAAGACATGTGTTTCTTCCAAAAATATGTCTTTATTGCTCCTCACCCATAGGCAGAATCTTGCCAAACTAAAGCATGCTAACAACCCATAAATATTTTGGGAACTAGGGAGGAGCCATCTTCACCTTCTTTCTCTCACAGAAACTACCTGAACTTAGTCGTCATTTGCTTTTCTGAAATGCATTCTCCCCTACTAGAAATCCAGGTTACATTCGATTACATCTGGCTACTCTGAAGCCCTTCTCTAATCTTTTGAAGCATGCACAGGACTTCCTTCTGCTGAGCGTGTTGCTTTACTTCTCTGAAACTTACTAGATATGTCCTTACTAGATATGGCTCCAGTTAAATATGAACATAGTTATATATGTGGCAATCTTATTCTGAATGAAAAATAAACCAGACAAGAAAAAAATAGGTGATTAGAAGCAAAAAAAGGCCAAAGATTGAAATGCATTCAACTCAACTATGACAGAGGAAGGATAAGTGTCCTTAGCTATTTAAAAATATGACCTTTTGCTCAAAGACTCTCTCATGAAACAAGAAATTTCCAAAAGGCACACACAGTTCATCACAAAGGGATTGTGATTATTTATATCACCGTAGTACCCAGGAAATCTATTAACATGTAATCTGCTCATTGTTGGTTAGAATAAGTCATGGAAGGCATGAATAAGGAATCAGGTGGGAGTGCTGCTGCTTCCTGCTGTATGGTAGCTTCCCTACATAGGCGCCTGGACCTCACTGTAGGGCTGGCGGTGGAGCTCCCCAGGGTTATAGTTCTGGGGGAATTCAACCTGCTATCCTTGGGATTAAAGATAAGCATGGGATTTCATGGAAATCATGACTTCCATGGGCCTGTCCCAGGTTATCCAGGGCCCTACTAGGAATAGTGGGCACACTGATTTGGTGCTTTTGTTGGATCAGTACCTTTGTGACCTAGAATTGGTGTACTTGTCTTTGGTCCCCCTGTCATAGTCAAATCACAGTCTGGTGGCAATGAGTTTCTCGAGAACTGTATCCCATCTCCCCCATAGGCAGGCTGCAAGACCTATTAGATTGGTCCATCCCCAGTGACTTGCTGGTGTGAGGCTGCAATTATACAACTGAAACTCCACCCAAGGCTTTGAACATACACTTGGGAGCCCCATCTTGTCCTTTTTGATATGACTACTTCTATCTTCAAACCAACTGCGCCGGGCTTCCCAACAGAAGTGGATTCATCCCCAGAAGTAATGGTTTATGATATGAGCTTCCACTTAGAGCATATTTTGTATTAAGAGACAAGCACAAGCTATGTCCCAGCTATCTTAGTCCCAAGGGGTGGGTGGGATGAAGGGGGCAAGGACATCAGATTTATCCATTCTTATATAAATTCCTACTAGATCAGAAAATTGGAGACAAAATAATGAAGGAAAATATGACGGCATGGTCAAAGAATTTTGGGTACATAATAGATACAAATAAATGGCAAAAAGCATGGGAAAAAAATTACAAAAACTCTATGGCTACCTCATACAAGGAAAACATGTATAAGATGTTGTATAGGTGGC
>JANHGC010007053.1:138490-148505 GCA_027560395.1 Boaedon fuliginosus
CCAAACTTGGCAACTTTAAGACTTGTGGACTTCAATTCCCAGAATTCTGGGAGTTAAAGTCCACAAGTCTTAAAACTCTGGTCTAAGTTACTAAAGTGACATCTACTTTGAATGTTGGAAAAACATATTAATTTATGACATGTTGTTATTTGGATATCTCTTGCTCCTATTAACATTTAATTTTAGTGGTAAAAAGAAAAATCATTAACAGACCATTTGAAAGAAACTTTTCAATAATGCTTACCTATGTAGCTACATTCTGAAGTCTAGAATTACCACCTACAGAAGATACTGTAATAAAGACCATGGATTGACCCAAGAAGGATAGATATCTAGATTGGTCTCCATGCGATTGGTGAATGGTGATCTCTCTGGTGGATCTTGATGACACTGTTTTGCAATGGTTTTAATCCTTCCTGTTTAGCTGTCTCCAGAACAGATACAGAATTTATTGTTTGAGATCTAGGACATTGATTGACTTCCAGGATTCCATCTACTTCCTATGATCTTCAGCAGCTACCTTAAAAAATGGAGCAACATGAAAGACTATGTCATCTATGAACCTTGGCATGATATCTAATCCATGGCCAGGGAAAGGAGGACGGTGTCAGCGTTCCAAAGAAACTTCCCCATTTCCATTCAGCACTCAGAGGCAAAGTTCATCCAAGTAAGAATTTATTTAGAGAAGTCTAAATAAACTGGGATTGTTATTTGGGGGTTCAAACCAATTAAGGATGAGTACACTGTTACAATGGAAAAGTCTAAAATATGTTAAAAATCAAAACTTCCTTAAACCTCAAGATAGGTTAACAATATGACTCAGATTGATTCACATAGCATTTCTAAATAATCAGAATCTTAGACGCATGTCATAAAGGAGTATCAAAAGCTTCTAATTCACAACACTAACCATAACGGAACAGGGAAGTATTTCTACAACTTGAATTGCTTATATCTTTTGGCTCACAACAAGATAAAATTGTGAATCACTTAGGTGAAGGGTTTAGTGTAGAAATTAAATAATGAATAAAATATAATTCTGGCTAATGTCAAACTACCAGGAAAGTATTCTTATGATTTTTAATGGACGCATGGGTATATGGTGGTGGGGAACACTTTGCCAGACATCCAGTGACGATATTCTAACCAGTTTGTATAATTGCAGGGTTGCGCTCAACTGGAAAGAATTCAGTGCTGACTGTATCCATCTGCCCCCTTCCCAGAAGTGCCGGCTGAGAAAGGTATGCTCTGAAGTGGCATGTACACTCTGTGATCTCGCAGCCAATTACAACACTCCACCTGCGAGGCAATGGGGGGTGTGGATTCAGCAGCACGTGGCCTGGAGGCCAGTTTTAACTGGCTGCGAGATTGCGGAGGCCACGTGCCACCTCAGAGCATACCTTGCTCAGGTGGTGGTGCTGCTGGAATGGGGCAGATGGATGCAGCCAGCGCTGATATTCTTTCCGGTTCAGCGCAACCCTGCAATTATGCGAACAGGTTAAAATATCATCACTGCAGACATCCAAATATTCTTGAATTGATCTCAGTAGCAACTGGGGGAAGCACGGGGCTTTCTGAAAAGATAAATAGCAGGTTTACAGTGGGCTGCATCTTTGGCAACCAAGTTCCTCTTTTATTTTGTACTCCCGTAGCTATACAGCTGCCAAGGCAAACTCAGTAGTAATCTCATCTAGAACACACTGCATTAATTCAATCTGTATGTGGTTTACATGACCAGGAAATGAGAATCACAAGACAACATTCAGGTCCCAAAAAGGTTTCTTCCTTCCCTGGCATACTTTTGTCTTATTTCTGAGTAGATGGATACTCTTTTGAGTAAAATAATGGGTTACTCAATAATTCAGAATAGAGCTGGAAGAGACTTTGGAGGTCTTGTAGCTCAAGCAGGAGACCTATACCATTTCAGACAAGTGGCTGTCCAGTCTCTTCTTAAAAATCTACAGGGATGAAGTGCCCACAACTTCTGAAGGCAAGGTATTCCACTGGTTAATTGTTCCTTAATTCATTAAGTTTCTCCTTAGTTCCAGGTTGCCTCTCTCCTTGACTAGTTTCCATCCATTGTTTCTTGTCCTGCCCTCTGGTGCTTTGGGAAATAAGTTAACCCCCTCTTCTTTGTGGCAGCCCCTCAAATGCTGCTGTCATGTCAGCCGTAGTCCTTCTTTTCTCTAAACTAGCAATACCCAGTTTCTGCAACCATTCTTCATTGTTTTATTCTCCAGGCTCTTAACCATCTTGGTTGCTCTTCTCTGCATTTTTTCCAATGCCTTTTTTTTTCAACTTTTTTTTTTGTAAGGTGGTGACCAAAACTGAATGCAGTATTCCAGATGTGGTGTTACTAAGATTTTAAAAAGAGGAACTAATACTCATGTGATTTTGATTCTATGCCTCTGTGTATACAACCAAGGATTGTATTAGGGTTTTTTTTTGCTGCTACCATACACTGCTGGCTCATATTTTAAGTAAAACCCACTAGGATTTCAAGATCCCTCTCACAGTTACTGTTTTTGAGCCAGGTTTCACCTGATTTGTACTTGTACCTTTGGTTTTTCCTGCCTCAATATAAAACCTTGCTTTTCTCCACAAAATTTCATTTTGTTGGATAAGGTTCATTGTCCAAGTCTGCCAAGATCTTTTCGGATCCTAAGCTTGTCTTCTGGAGTATTGGCTATTCCTGCCAGTTTAGTGTCATCTGCAAATTTGATGAATTCCCTCATCTAAGTCATTCATGAAAATATTGAAGAGTACTGGTACCTTGTGGTACCCCACTGTTCCCTTCCTTCCATGAACCATTAAGGACTACTCATTATGATTTGTCAGCCAGTTACAAATCATCTGGTGGTGATGCTGTCTATCCCACATTTTTCTAGCTTACCAATAAATAGATTGTGGTCTACTTTATCGAATGTCATACTGAAATCTAAGTATACTACGTTCACAGCATTTAGTTGGTCTACTAATTTAATCACTTAGTCAAATAATGAAAGAAGATTGACCTGTTTGGCATGATCTGTTGCAGCAACCCACATATTTTTTATTTATTTTTTCTTTAAAAAAAAAATCTATTAAGGATATATGAGCCCTGAAGCATTCTTGGAAATAACAAAGCTTTAGAGGTGGATAGTTTTTTTAAAGCTTTTATGTGAAACCTTGAAGAAAAAAGACAAGAGAAAGTGGTTCAGAATGGGAAGAGGAAGATATATTTGAAAAGAAGCAAATGAACCTACATCCTGATTGCAATAGATAAGACCCATTTTCAATCAGGAACTGAGATGGCATTTGTTTCCTCATCTCTATTGCATCTCTCCTAATGAGGGCAATTACCCCAATCTATTTCTGATTGACAAATAATAGAAGATTGTATATCCTTGTTGTAGCGAACAAAAATGCTCATTTTTTCTCAGACTGAAACAGCCATGAATGCCACCTGAAGGAGCCTGGTTGTTCCCCCCTAGGTATTTGTCAAATTACTGGTAAATATAGTATTACTCCTTTCCATTTTACAGAACGTAGCTTGGCATCCTGTTCAGTCCTTGAGGCCAATTCACAATGTTCCATGAATTGCAGCTAATTGTATTATGTAAAAGGTTATGTGCTGAGGGGTGCAATTGGCCCTTCCATTTTGCAATTGACCTGATTTTCTTTCTCTCTCTCTTTTTAATCCCTGTCAAGACGTACCTTTAAAAGATGAGAGTCATCATACCATTACTGCTATCTTTATTTTTCACCGTGGACGCTTCTCATTTCCCTGTGAGTATAATGCCTGTACCATTTTCACAAGCTAATTTACTTGCTTTGAACTAAATGTTTGAACGTTTGCTGTAGAAATACTGGTTCACAAGAAGTTGCATCAAGTGTGGCTGTGATATGTAGATACAAAGAGAAAGTTATCTTGATACTTGTATTCCAGTCTACATCAATTTTTTTTTTTAACCAATGAATGAATTTTGCTAAATATATGAATGACTTTTGATAGATTAGGAGGAATGCTGGATGAGCAACTGTAGCAAGCAGGAATTGAAACTTCATTCAAAATCTTGATAGGTAATGAACATGGGTGTTTCATTTCAATGGATCTCAGATGGAACCATCCATCTATCTCCAGTATATTGCTGGAAAGAGGTTGCCCTTGTTAAATATTTCAAGGTGACTGAGATGTCCCTTTTCCTCTTAAAATTGAAAAAACTGGCATGTTTATTGCATTACTAGGCTCGTGGATAAATAGAGCTTTTTAGGTGCTCCTTGGAACAGGCTTATGATCACATAATGTTGCACCATGGTAATTCCAAGAAGCCTTTTTTAAAAATCCTCTTCAAAAATCTGCCATTGCTTTAAATATGGCAGGCTCTTAAATTATAAAGCAGAAAAATAGCATCAAGAATGATCATAGAGCCACAGTGGCAAAGTGGTTAGAATGCAATACTGCAGGCTACTTCTGCTGACTGCTGGTTGTCTGCAATTTGGCAATTTGAATCTCAGGGGCTCAAGGTTGATTCAGCATTCCATCCTTCCAAGGTCAGTAAAACGAGGACCCAGATTGTTGGGTAAGATATGCTGACTCTGTAAATCGCTTGGAGAGGGCTCTAAAGCACTGTGAAATAGTATATAAGTCTGTTGTTATCTGTTGTTTATGTGGAAAGGACTCGCTCACTTTTGAAACCCGGGGAGGTGGAGGAACCCTTGCAGGGTAGAGCTGAGGAGTTTGCTCAGTTTCTATTGGACAAAATTGCTCAGATTCGGTCAGAATTGGATTCTAGCTGGACAGGATCTGTGGAGGTGACTGGACAAGTTTTAGTCCTACTACCTGGGATGAGTTTGTTCCTGTGGCCCCTGATGATGTGGACAAAGTTGTGGGTGTAATGAGTGCCACCACCTGTTTATTGGAACCGTGCCCCTCCTGGCTAGTTTCGGCTGGCCAAGAGGAGATACACAGTTGGCTCCAGGAAGTTATCAACGCTTCTCTGAGTGAGGGGTACTTTCCACCATCCTAGAAGGAGGCAGTGGTGAGACCACTTCTCAAGAAGCCTTCCCTGGACCTGACTGTTTTAAACAACTTTCATCCAGTCTCCAATCTTCCCTTTTTAGGGAAGGTTGTTGAGAAGGTGGTGGTGCTTCAACTCCTGCGTACTTTGAAGGAAGCTGATTATCTGGATCCTTTGCAGCCTGGTTTCAGGCCTGGGTACAGCACTGAGACGGCATTGGTCACACTAGTGGATGATCTCTGGCAGGCCCGGGACAGAGGAGTTTCCTCTGTCTTGGTGCTTCTTGACCTCTCGGTGGCTTTATTTATTTATTTATTTTATTAAATTTATACCCCACCTTTCTTCCCTGGTCAAGGGGAATTCAAGACGGCTTACAACAATTAAAAATACAGTATAATAAAAGCAGCATTAAAACCTTAATACAATAATTTAAAATATTTTACAACACAATCACACTGCAATCAATAATCATTCTTCCAAGTGAGGGGCATCAATCCCAAGCCTGCCGACAGAGCCAGGTCTTAGTGGCTCTGCGGAAGGCCAACGGTTTAGGAATGGTTCTGATCTCCATGGGTAGTTGGTTCCAAAGGGCTGGCACTGCCACAGAGAAGGCCTTTGCTTAGGGATCCACCAGCTGACATTGTTTAGCTGATGGGACCTGTAAGAGGCCGACTGTGGGATCTAACTGGGCACTGGGAGGCATGAGGTGGCAGAAGGTGGTCTCTAAGGTACCCCGCTCCTAAGCCATGAAGAGCTTTAAAACTTGTCACTAGCATCTTAAATTGCACCTGGAAGACTTTTGGGAACCAGTGCAGCTCACGGAGGACAGGTGTTATATGGATGCACCAAGGCACACCCTTAATCACTCGCGTGGCTGCATTCTGGACTAGTTGAAGTCTCTGAGTGCTCTTCAAGGGCAGCCCCATGTAAAGCACGTTACAGTAATCTAATCGATTACGGGGTATAAATCGAATAAAATAAATAAATAAATAAATAAATAAATAAATAAATAAATATTGCTATTGCTATCCTAGATCCAATTTGGTGAATTTCTGTCAATTTTATAATCAAATCAGTAATATAGCACATGAAAAATCTGATTATAAAGACTCGCCCTGGTCTACTAAACTTGTCTGGCAATGGCAGATATATTATATAAAGAATATGAAACATGATTTTGGCATGATCAGGCAATTCAGAAATTTTGAAAGTCCTGATGGAAAATGTGATATCAATGGTCTGAACAATCTTCAGGATTCTAAAGTGGCATCTTGAGAATCTGTTCTGGTCAGATAGGTATTTTAATCTGTCGTTTATGTGGAGAGGAAATGATACAGTGGATTTTTTTTTCTATTTTCACAGGATCCTCAAATTCCATATGAGAACTATGAAAATTATGCAAATGCATATCTGAACTGGGTAAAATACTTATATCCCAACTCGATCGGCTCAGTTGACACACAGCCATATTATTTCGTTCCGTTTTATTATAACCCAGCAAAACCAGATGCAGAAGTTCCAGTAGATGAAGGAAGTGGTGGAGGCCCACCAATAGATATTGAACCAAGAAAAAAGAGAAGCCTCCTATTAAGAATGATTAAGAATAATAATTCATGAAGAGAACTATTTACATGATACAGGGAGGGTTGTAGAACATGAAAATGGCATGGGAATTAAGGGTTAATTCAGCTTGTGTAGGTCTTCAGCTCTTTGTTTTGTTTAACCACACCTCATTTTATCTCCAATACAACAAACAGTATTAAAAGATATCCAAAGAAATAATGCAAACCTGAATCTGAGTTGGAATGTAATTATTCATTGTTCCCTGCTTTATGGAAAATAAGAGGTGCTGATATTGTACTCATTTCTCTTTCTGTTTTCTTTTTGCCAAAATTCACTAAATCAAAGATATTTAGGATTCTTGAATGGCTATTTTCTTCTTGCCTATGATAAATGACTTATGTAATCACTGCAAGTACATAAATGTTTAAATTAAAATGAATTTGAAAAACGCTTTGAAATTTATATTTTCTTTAGAAGCCAGGCCAGATTTAACATATGGGGATCATGAGGAAAACCTTTGCATTACCTATGAGTCTTTAAGTATGTGTCAACTTTAATTAGAACATATGTGAGAGTATCTATTTATTTGCAGGATCTACTATAACCCCATTTTCCCATCTTAGGATCCATGATTGTCACCAAGTAAAATATAAACATCTCATTTGATAACTATTACTTCCTTCAGAATACTCCTATCACAGATAATGTAGCCTTTGGCAATCATGTGCTGTATGTTATAATTTGGAGAGACTGAGAACTGCAAACAAGGAGATTAGTGGCCTCATCAACTCTATGGGAAAAACTAGACCTTGGAGCCTTGGATACATGATTTTGGGTTCTGAAAAACATAATATGTCTATTTTAGGTTGTCTCTACTAGGCTTTATCTATTTCCTACCCTAAAATAATGAGAAACTATTTATTTGTTTAATCTAATTTATACCCCGCCTTTCTTCCCCAACAAGGGGAACACAAGGCGGCTATGCTGCCAATGTTCAGGAACTGCACTCAGATGGGGTTTCAAAAGCTACCAAAAGGGGACTCTAGAATTAGAGGTTCACACTAAAGTTTTAATGCTTCCTCCACCTTCCAGATATAAAGGAACTCAGTTGGCAATCGTAGAACAATGTGTGAAACCTGCACAACTTTCAGATGTGTGGACTTCAACCTCCAGAATTCACAAGCCAATTTTGGGAGTTGAAATCCACACACCTCAAGGCCACCAAGGTTGAGAAAAAATGTTCCAGAGGATTAAAACTCATTAGAAATTAGTTGGAAAATCTAGAGAGAATTAAAACTCAATGTTCACTTATAAAATTAAGTTCATATTGTAAGTCCAAAAAAGTGTGAGTTATGAGGCAAAAGGACACATTTCAAGCTCAAATCCTCATGTTAACCATTAACAATTAATTGTTACAATTAACTAATTAACAATTAGTTCCCTGCTTTCAGGGAAAGAGACACAGAGAAAGGAAGAGCTCTGAAAGCAAGGCTGGGCCAAGCTTTCCTCGGGGCTGCTGCTAGCTCCTTTATCCACCCCTCCTCCTCCCCACTACTTCTCCTCTTGAGACTGGGGAGACGGGTGGCTGGGAGGGTGCGCACACGCAGGCAGACACCTTTGCTCTGTTCCAAGTCGCATTTGTTTGAGGAAGCTCTCTGCTTATGAGGGGGGAAGGGGAGAGCCTCACTGTGCTTTCTCCCTGCAGGCCAGGCAATGGCCAGGTGGCAGGGGTGGGCAGGATCAGGACTGGCTGAATCCCACCACTGAATATGGGAGATTTATGGGAAAATACTAATACAGGAGGATGGCAGGAAAGAAGGGTAAAATACGGTAGTTTCCTGGCCAAAATGGGACACTTGACAGGTATACCTTGTGGCCCTCTAAGGGGTGGGATAGATTTAGTATCTTTTAATTTGCATTGAAAGATTATAGAAGGGTCGGGTAAAGTTCAAGTTCAACAGTTCATTCTCCTGTTTGCAGTGATGATTTATACATTCTGTCTTTATCTGGTGGCATAAAGATTTCTAGCAATTTTTAAAGTTAGCTACATAACTGTTTTTGTTTTTATGCCAAAGAGATATTTTTTTAATTGTAATTTTCTTATTGTTATGAGTAATTTGTTTTTCTTTGTTTTAGGGGTTATTTTAGATAAATATAGATTAATGACTCTGTTGATTTCTTGCAAAAAATGTTATACTGGTCATCTGTAGTAATAAAACCAAGGAATAGATGATGCCAATTGAGAGTTTCAAGGTCGGTAGCTCTGAGGTCATAGTTTGCTTTTTTAAAATTGTAATTTGGAATGCCAACATTATGATCTTCATTGTAGGGAAATAAATTTAGACAAAAATGAATCATGTTGTGATACTATTGGAGAAGTGTTCTTTAACTTGTAAGTTATAGATTGTGTTAGGGCTATTGCAGAAGATGAGATCTAAGCAATTGTTGAGCCTAGTGTTTGTTACTAATTGCTCCAGCTCCAGAGTCATAACAGCATTGAATAAGGTTGCATGAATAGGTTCAGTTATACATTCATTTAGAGCCCAGTTGATAGATGGTAAATTAAGGTCACCAAGAAAGATAAGGGGGTGTGGACAAGTGGCTGCCCACATAAGAAGATCAGATAGCTTATAAGTATGACCAATGTCGTAGTCTGGAGCTCCATAACATAGCAAAAAGCAAACTGAGGTATTCGGGGATAGTTCACAGACAATGGTTTCAGGAAGAGCAAGTTCCAGAGTAACATTTATGTTTTTCAAACTTAAAGACTTTTTTTAAGATGATTACAACACCTCTCACTGTCAGATGGGAGAACGTGAGAGCCACTTACTGCGATAGTAGAGTCTTTAAAAGACTCATTTAACTACTTCTCACAGACAAAAATAAGGTCAAATGAGGCCTCTTTTAGAAGCAGGAGCTTGGTTAGCAACAGTTTTCCCCTCTGCAGCATCCCACCTTCATGGCCACTATTGTGTAGTGAGCTTCAGTAGGCAAGAAGCTGACCAGCATAGTTGCAACAGCATTTATTGACTCAAAACTGGAACTGAGGAACAGCAAGCAAATGCCTATAATTTATACTTTTCATAATACTTGAAAAAGCCTGCCCAAATATGAATGTTCTAAGTTTTCCTCCAAAACAGTTGGAATTAACAGGGTCATCTAAAAGTTAGTTTCACTTTAGCAGGGCTTAACATAACTATATATATTCAATACATTGCACTTTGCACATTGAGATACATATTGTTGTTGTTGTTGCTGTTTTTATTGTATTTTATATTTTTAATGCTTTTAATGTTTTTAAGTCCTATTTATTTAATATATTTTTAGTTAAATAGTATGGATGGGTTGAATGATTGTGTGTGTGGGGGTGCTTTATGTCATCTTTCTGGGGTGGTCAGGACTGGGCTGAGACAGGGAGAGGCTGTAGGGGAGCCCGAGGGGCGGCCTATCAC
>JANHGC010007053.1:200822-211057 GCA_027560395.1 Boaedon fuliginosus
GTGGGTTACTTTTCCCTTTGTTGTAAAACTCTTTAATAAAAAAAAAAGATTCTTTAGGTAACCAAATGGTGGTAGTCTTTAATGAACTATTGGAGAAAGTGGAAATACCAAACTTGTGGTTGGAGGCCTATATTACCTTAATACCGAAAGAGGACTCGGATATACAGTTGATAAAGAATTATAGGCCAGTATTTTTATTAAATGTGGATTACAAAATATTTGCGGAAGGTCTTAAAAGACTTTTGATAAAATTCATTTATACAGATCAGAATAGATTTTTGCCCCAGAGACAAATTAGAGACAACAGGAGGACAGTTCTGAACTGCAATGAAGGTATGAGAAAGATGTTAAAATATATGGATTTTATGATAATACAACGAAATTGGATAAGATTTTAACAGGGAGAGAGACAAAAAATTGATCTAGCAAAAACATGCTAGAGCATAAAATGGAGAAGGAGATAGTAAAAGAGATCATGATAGGGTGGGCCAAGAATTTTGTTTACTTAATATATTTGGAAGATTGGGAGAAATTATGGGCAAGAAATTACAAACTGACAATCTCAATGGCATATATGGAAAATCTATACAAGATGTTTTATAGGTGGCACATGGCCCCCTCAAAGATAGCAAAAATTTCCAAAGATAAATCCTCCAAATGTTGGAAGTATCGCCAGACACCAGGTTCATACTACCACATGTGGTGGACGTGTGTACAGGTTAAAAGTTATTGGCTAAAGATACGCACATGGCTCAAGAAAATGACAAAGCAATATGTTGAGTGGAAACCAGAAACATCTCTATTGGGAATCTTGCCTTAATCATACAGTAGGGAAGATGTGTACTTAATTATACATGTGTTAACTGCTGCACAAATTGTATTTGCCCAAAACTGGAAAAGTCAGTTAGTACCCTCAGAGGAGGAAGTTTTAAAGAAAATTCTAGATTGTACAGAGATGAATCGGTTGACTTTGACTATTAAAGAAAAAAGTTAAATGGATTACTATAGAGTCTGTGAAACCTTTTACTGTTGGCTAGAAGCTAGACATGAAACAGAATGATGAACTAAACTATGTGGAGATATATTAATTATTTTGAAATCTGATGAAATTGCAAATGACTATCATATAAAACATGTATTTGAGCTGTATTGGTTAATATTAGAATTGCAAAAACAATGGATATTCTATTGAAGGAGAAGGTAAAAGGTATTAACATATACAGAATGTGATTAATGTGTAAATTATAACATATAATAGCATTAATATTAATATTTGATATGAAGAAAGGAGCAAGATATATCAGAAATACTGAGTATGCAATCACCTGAATGTAAGGAAAAGACAAAGATGGAAGAAAATGTAATGGAAATTTGTATTATAATGGAAGCACAATATTTTGTAAATTGGAGGATTGCACTCTTTCGATGAAAGATGTTTTATATTTTATAAAAATAAAATAAAAATTTAAAAAAGAAAATAAAAACTTTAGGACTTCAAAAGTAGGAAAAGAAATGAGATGTATTCAGGATAATTTCCTTAAAGATATGATTGTTTTAAATGGAGCATAGTATCCATGGAAAAAAATTTAAAAAACCAATAACCATTATAAAGAATCTTAGAGTTGAACAAGAAAAAGTTCAGCACTTTGAATTAGTCATATTCAGAGGCTTATTTCCATTAATTGGCCACTGGATTCTAAACTGATTGCTTACCAAAATAATGTCTGATTCATGACTTTTTGTATATCTTTGCTGCCAAATTGTTGGCTGTATTTTTACTGTCGAGACATGACAGTTATATACTCTATTGCAATATTTTTAACAAAGAAAAGTTGCAAATCATCAAGGAAGACACAATATAAAATGTAAGATCACAGTCATGTTTTTCGGACTCACTGATTTCTTCAGTTATAGGAAGATTAATTTTTCTTACTCAAATTAATAGAATTTAAATGTGCTTACCTTATTTTAGATAATATTCATTGCCTTTGTTGGTGGGAGCATAATTTGTACTAGAATAGACATGATTAATTTATGTTTTAAATTGTATTCAACTAATCATATTTACATTGAATGAATATTAGTAGATTATTTACTTTTGCAGGCATCTTTGAAAAAAGCAATGTTGTCTCCATTAACGATTCAGCAATTGCTGGTACAATGTACAGTAAAAAGGGTTTTGATTGACAACAGCTAGACATTTTTGGGCCTATTGAGTTAGGTTAGATTGGATATTGATGTTCATGCTCATGAACGTTTGTGGAAGAATTCTGTTGTAAAAATAAGGAGCAAAACCTTTTATTGGAATATTTGGGTGGAATACTGTTTTAAATAATTTACTTTGTAGTGATTATTTTAAGGAATTTTTTTCTAAATTTCAAATATAGCATTGCTTGTTTAACTCACAACAATGTAAAACAATGAATGCTACAGAAAGTAAAAAATGAGAAGGTAGGCAAAATGGAATCAGAAATCGCTAATTATAAGCAGAGAGATCCAAAACTGGAAAGGGAGATACAGAAAGATATCCTGGAGATGAGGAAGAAACTGGGGAAAAGGTGTACTAATGGCTTCAAAAAGTGAAGAAGTGATAGAGACAGAAGAGATAGTCAGGTTAAATATGAATAAGATAAAAAGAAAGAGGACTGCATGGAAAGAGTATGGGAAAGATGCTCTAAACTCAAGAAGAGTGGAGTTACAAAAGCGAGCAAGAAATGAAGGATGAATGTAGAAAAGTACCAAATTGTCAGAATTATTATAAAGATGGAAATTAGAAAGGGGGAGGAGACTAATTTTTTGGATTGGGGAATTATCTCAATGATAGCAGAAGTTAGATGCTTGAAATTGTAATTAGGAATGTTTTAAGGAAATAATGAATCTTGAATAAATAAAGTAGGTAAATTTTAAGATTATTTAAAAATTAATCAGTTGCAAAAATGATGGTTTCTTGAGATTTGTAGATATTTAATATTTTTAAACAGGTTAGATGTGTTAAGATTATATTATATTATATTATATTAGATTAGATTAGATTAGATTAGATTAGATGTGAATGAGCTAAGTGTTATTGATAATAATGACTAAAATTACTATATATAAAAAACTTATTGTTGATATACAATAGAGAATGTCCAGACCAGATATTGTTACTGTGCATATAGTATCCCCACTCATTGTATAATTAAATAAAATAAATAAAAATTTATAAAAGAAAAAAAACAATTCCCTTTTTGTCATGCCACTAAATTGCAGTGACTTGGTTTCCTACTGAAATTAAATGGCAAATAACAAATTGGTGTCTAATTGTTACTAATTATAGTAGAGATGGCCTTAGAAGTATTTTAAATATTTTCCCCCCCTGTTGCCTGCCTACAATAACTGTTTAGCCACACCTCACAATGTCACTACTGATCTAGTCAGAGTAACTAAGGTACCACACCATTTGTAGTTCAAACACTCAGTTAAGTTGGTTTGGATAACCAGATATTTTTACTCCCAGAAATAATAAAGTCAAAATCATGAACAGGAGTGAACAGTCCCGAGATTATACGAAGTCCCTCTCTAATAAAATATGTGGTCCCTGCAATTCTTTCTAATATTTCATTGGCAAGCTAATCAATATGATATGCTAGAACAGGGGTGTCAAACTTGCATCATCAGGGGGTCATCATGTGACGAACTGCTAAACCGACCATGGATATGACCAGTGCGTGACGCATCTGGCCCACGGGCCACGAGTTTGACAGCCCTGTGCTAGCTGACTTGTATATCACTACTATTAGAAAGAATCAGTCAGTCAGTCAATCAGATTTCTCTTAACTAATCAGGTGAACCTTCCATTATTACTGTGATTTTCGGTGCTTTATGTTTAGAGACAAAATTGCATATGAAGAATATTCTGTAGAACATTTCTTAAATAAGCTGAAAAATGACTAAAACTGATACCACATAATTTTGTTGTTGTATGCCAAGTAAGTACTGAAACTTTAAGTGTACATCTTATTTATTATGAAAAACTAAGGAAATGGTGAAGAACATTTTTGCTTCTGAATTTTGTATTCTGTTTTTAAGATGTTGATGGTTTTATTGAGTTTTTAAATTCGCATATTCTCCTAATGTGCAAGTAAAAGCAAACTAATGAAAAACAAACTCTTAAGAATCCTAAAAAGTTAATAGCAATTCTCATAGTAAATTTGTCCTTAGTCAAGGCACTATGAATTACTACTAAAGATCCTGCCAACATATGTTTAAAATCTCCTCAGTTCCTCCAAGTGTTGAAAAGAGAGATGAGGATCAAATAACTGAGAGATGAGAGGGGAATATAATGTCTGAAATCCTGACTAAATGTACCTCAATCGATAATAATGCCGCCTCGAGTTCCCCTCTGGGTGAAGAGAGGCGGGGTATAAATCCAATAAATAAAATAAATAAATATTTTCTCTAAAGTGTATAGATTAATAGCTATCAAAACTACCTTCTAGAATAAATTCATATGTAGTTCAAATAGTCCCACCCACTATCATCTCCAGGGAATCTAGAACATCTATGGGTAGCATCCCTATGCACACCCACATAATCCCCTATAAAATAATTAGCCTCCCAGTGTTGATTTATTATGCTCACGCCACAAAACACAGATAGACAAAGAGAGGTCTGAATATACACGTGCATATTTTTTTTAAAAAAATAAAGTTACAAGGGAGAATAAGGTGATCAGGAATATTAGGGGAAAAGTAAAGACTAAAATCTTGATTATTTTTTTATCTCACATTTATTATTTATAGAAATAATTCAAGGTGCTGAACAAACCTCTTTCTTCCTCCTATTTACTCCACAACAAAAACCCTGTAAGGCATGTTAGGTTAAAAGTGAAGGGGATTGGCCCAAAATCACCCAGCTGGCTTTCATGCCTACGGAGAGGCTAGAACTCATGGAGCCCTGGTTTCTACTCTGGTGCCTTAACCACTAGACCAAATTAGTTCTTGATAGGTCTTAAATAGATATACTTGACTGATAAACATTGAGTTATTATTGTCTATGGAGATTCTCAGTCATCCAGGTTATGATTGCCCCAGGGGTGCTTTTTCAAGAGGGAATTGGACTTTTTAGTTTTTCTTTCAGCTCTGAGAGCTGAAGAAACTTCTGGGATGAGAAGCAAAACAACTTCATAGAAAAACCAGAAAATCAAATTGCCTTTTGAAAAAGCATCCTTGGGATTGAGTTATTATTCCATAACTATTTAAGCTTCCACCCTGTATTTCCCCAATCCTTCCTGATTTATTTATTAATTTCCTTAGCATATGCCATTTGGACAGCCACCTGGCAGCAATGAAGAAGGGGTAAGTATAACAATTAAATGCATTAATCTATATACGAGCTACGAGTAAAGCAAAATTGAGCCATAGTTTGAGAAGAACTACCATGATTTTCAAAGAGACTTTGATGATTATACCACAGTTGCACACATCACCATATTTAATGTTTGCTAGTTCTAAGGCTTAAGTTTGCTGCACATTGAATCATATTTATTTTATCATAATTATACCCTGGAGTTTAGATCTCTTTATAATCATTGGCTTTTTAGGACAATCAGAAACACCTGATTAAGATATGATTATTTTATACCATTTCATTTTCCCCTTTACATTTTTAGATTCAATATTTTGGATATGGCTACCATGGCTTAGGAAATCGGCCTCCTTATTATTCTGAAGAGATGTTTGAACAGGACTTTGAGAAACCCAAAGAAAAAGGACCCCCTAAAGAGAATCCAGCATCAGATCCTACAACAAACTCAACAGCTTCAGACACAAATTCAACCATTCCAGCCAGCCATGGAGGAAATGCTACTCTTTCAGGAATCAGCACAACAAATAATGAGGCCAATTTTCCAGGTCTTTCAAAAACAATTGTTAGTGGAAACGGAATCCCAATACCTTCTCCTACTGGTCATATGTCAGGACAAAATGAAGCAGCCCAGAATGGCTTTGATCAATCAAATTATAGACCTAAGTCTACAAATACTAACAATTTTTTTTCAGGTAGTCAACAACCCAGGGGACGTGGTACATATATTTATAAACCCAACACAGATATGGGTAATTCAAGACATAACACTTTAGTTTCTAGAGGAAATCCATCGATGCAAGTTGAAAACCCAGAAGAGCCTTGGGTTTATAGAGACAATTCAGTTCACAGAGCTAATCTGCAGAGAATTAACAGTAATCATCCAACAGCAAAAGATAGGCCAAACTCATTTAGGCAACAAGAGAAATTTCATTATCCTGGAAATAATCCATCAAGCTGGAGAGCTCATCCTAGCTCTGATCCAGGACCTCAGTGGAATAAGAATCCAGCATATGGAAATAATAAACAACCTAGTTCTCCATCAGAAAGCCATTCTCTGAACAAAGTGGAAGACAACACTGATAGGTATCATCCTTCCAGAAAACAACAGTCAAATGGCCAATCCCATCACGACATATTTTTGGATACAAGGGGAACTCCATTTGAAAAAGAAGCCCATAAGAATGATTGGAACGAACGGTCCTTTATTCATCCGGATCATCCGAGAGAACAATTTCCATCTTTACAAAACCAAATGTGGAACCAGAAGGATTTAGAGATAGTTAAAGAAACTCCTCCAGGATATAATTCAGTGTACTCCCCAAGTTCTTTTCATCAGAGGGGACATGCTACTTATTCCAATAAGAATTCTTACAGGCAGCAAGCTCCTTCCTTCCACCCCAGATTTTGGGATGACAAAGAGAACTTCCATACAATAGAGCCTCTATGGCAAAGAGAAAGGCCATTTTATTCTCCCCTTTTGCCTTCAGATCAAATGCACAGGAGCGAATATCATGGAAGCATTCAGCAGGAGAATGAATTATATTCCAGGCAAAATATATGGCCCCATGAAAAACATTTGGCTGATCCTGATATACAATACCAAAATCCTCCCTATAATCCAAGTGAGCACCATGTAAATCCCAAATATTATACAGAACAACCAGTCAATGAAAGAGGCAATTTGCCGTATGAGGAAATTAACAGACGGATTCCAGAACATTCTCCAGTTCATAGCCCAGAACATTATGAAAATGTTCCATATCACATAAGCAATACACATGGCCACACAGAGAGGAATCTGCCAAACCCTGGACCATACCCTCCACCACAAACTAGTAATCTTTTCCAAGGAAGATCACCTTATGATGAAAGAGATCCATGGGCCCCCAAACTGGCTGACCCATCTGCTCCCAAAGAAACTTCATCCTACTTTAATACATATTCCTCAAACATCAGAAGAAACCCAACATATACTGAAGATACATGGAGAGCCGTACATATTGGTGCACCCATTTCAAGTAATAATGGTCCTGGAAAGAGATATTATCCTAATACAGGTGTATATCCAAGAGAACATGAAACCATCACCTCTCAACCTATCAACTATTATTGCTGTGCAGGTGAGTCCCCAGGAACAAATGAAAATATGCTGGCACCTTTGAGAATTGCACCTCAATTCAAGCTGGTTTCATCGGAACAAAAAAGTAGTCCAACTTATCCAGAAGGCAGCCATGCCTTGTATGCCAGACGTCCTGCATACCTAGCTGGCATCCAGTCTAATCATTGGAACAATTCTTTGAAGTCTAATCACAGAGAAAATCCAAGTGACTTTGGGGAAGAAGTAGCAGATCTAGAGATGAGTCCTCCATGCTCCAATTCTCTATTAGGCCAAACAAGTAATCATGAGACTATCCATGAAACTGGATTGTTTCCTTCCAAGGGTGTACTTTGCTCTAAAAATAGTATCAGAGGGGATGGACATACTGTTCTTGCTCATATCATGGAGGTAAATCAGCCCAAGAGAGAGTTTGAAAGGGCAATTTTAAGGTTTCCACAACCACAAGGCATAAGAAATGAAGCTGTTAGTGAAATTGATAGGAAGGAACACCATGCAACACAAGGGTTTGGGTGGACACCATGCTTTGGGAGTTGGTTAAAACAGCATATATCTAGTACTGGAGACCCATTAGTGGATCAGCCTTCTGATGTCTTTTATTTAGAGAATTCAATGCATGCTGGAAAACCTATCATGCTGCCTGAGCCCCAGCCAGTGTCCAGCACAGTCCCATCTCAAGATGTAGGAGAAGATCAATTAAACCTCACTTCTCCAGAGGAACAGGTGGGACAACCAAATGAAAGGACAACAGATTGTTTATTCCTCCAAAATGAGTGATACATTAAAAAGAACCACCTTTTCAGAATCTGCAAAAGCAGAATGTCTTGAGTGCAGTTGTAGATAAATGTAATACAGACTGTGCTGTTCTAAAATAGATTTGATGTTTATCAGCTGAAATCTATAGATCGTGTTTCTCCAATCTGGGAATATCCAGATTTATCTGAGTTGCATGTCTAAAAGCAATAATGGTTGGGATTATTGCAATTGTAGCTCATCAATTTAAGCCAATCTTAAACCAAACCTAAGCCAGTCTTGAGGAAATTGGGTTGGGATAGGTTAGAAAGTTAATCCAATCAAACCCAAAGAGACAACTTTCTATCTGAATATTTTATTTTTTAAAGTGTTATTCTGGTTGCTTTTTTTCTTCTTTTGCCTCTCTTCTCATAAATGGATAAAGTCTATCCATAACATTTTTGTCCTGCTCTTCCTGCTGTCAATGTCCTATATGTGTTTTGTGGTATTTTTACTTTACAATTATCACAAATTGAACACTATTAAATATATCTGCAGCACTATGTCTGTATCTCACCTTAAGCCCAAGGTAATTGTTTGATTAATGGCTAATTTTATATGTAAATATATATAGGCATGCAGAAACTGCCTATCTGTGTTCAGGTGAATATATCTGTTTACAAGCAAAATAATGTGTTTAACCAAGTCTCTCCATGTGATTTTGGCCTTAGTTTGTCCAGAAAGAAAAACGTTTTCAGCAACCACAGCACATCAATATCATTTTGTACCCTTCTTTGCTGGGGCGCAAAAAGATTAAAATAAATGCATTTTCACTCCTTTTATGAATCCCTTTGACATTCAAATGCATTTATTATGGGCAGATTTTTTCCTCTCATGTGCCTGTGCTGCTTTTTAGCAGAAGGTGGCAATTAAATTGTCACCATTTTCTGTTCAAAACCACCAAGATTTAACATGGGTTTACAGGAACACAACTAACTGTCTTCCAAGGAACCAGTATTCTCTATTTCATTATTGATGATATAATACAGTGATGGCTAACCTTTTTGGCACCAAGTGCCCAAAGCATGCGTGCATGCCCCGTGCATGCACCCCACCTCCCTATGCATGTGCATTTTACCCCGTGTGCCCCTGTGCCCCCATGCATGAGATCCCCTGTGCATATGATGCCCCCATGCATGCATGCGTGACCCCTGTGCATATGCCCCATGCCCTGTGCATGCGCACATGACCCCCGCATGCACCCCACCCCCTGCACATGCATGGCAGAGACCTGAAGACCAGTTGGCGTGCACGCATGCATGGCAGAGCTGAGCTGGGATGACAGCTCGTATGCCAGACAGAGGGCTTTGTGTCCCACCTTTGGCATGCGTGCCATAGGTTCACCATCACGGATATAATATAATCCTAAAGACATCACCTTTAAAGCAAAGAGTCAAAAAAATGCAACACTGCTTACTCATTGATGATCCTTCCTTACATTAATAAGACAAAAGAGTATTTAACGCATACATGGTACTCTCTTCCTGAATTCTGTTCCTTTTCTCACACACGTAAGATGGCTGAAATCTGCCACACAGACATGATATCAATAACATAAGTCTAAAGATGCCAGAAACACACCATTCTGTTTCCTAGAGCCTCAAAGACCTGCCTAAGGTCATCAGCCACTTTGTCTCTGTGTCAGGTCTTCCCTCGCTTATAATCCAAGAGACGAAAGAACTAATGAAGTGCAAATCTTCAATTAGGAAAACATTTATTGGACACAAGTGACATGCAAGAAATCAAAGCAAATTCTGAATAAACCCCGCGAAACAATAAAAGTTAAAAGTGTATAAATCGCTCCCCATGACATCTTCGGGGAACTCAGCCAATCCGCAGGTAGCATGATGTTTTGGTAACGACCATCGGACCATTGGACAAGATACTGACTCCTGCCATCTGTAATGGAAACATTCCAGAGATACCTTCCCCCTACCCCTCCGGAAGAGGAAAAGAAAGTTAAGAGAGAAAATGAAAC
>JANHGC010007053.1:214761-225175 GCA_027560395.1 Boaedon fuliginosus
ACACACACACACACACACACCCGCTGGCTGTTCTGTTTCTCTTCCCCATTAAAGAGGATTCCTGGCTCAATAGGGAAATGAGAAAGGGAGCTGCAGCTGCCGGCAGGAGAGAAAGAGAAAGAGAGGCTTCCTACTCTCATACTGGCTGCTCTGTTTCCCCTCCCCATTAAAGAGGACTCCTGGCTTAACAGGGAAATGAGAAAGATGGTATTTGCCGGTTCTCAGAACTGCTTAAAATTATCCCCACTGGTTTGCTTGAACTGGGCCGAACTGGCTGGATACCACCACTGGTTATGATGGCTGCAGTGTCGCAGGGTCATGTGATAACTTTTTGCGATCTCCTGACAAGCAAAATCTATGGGAAAGCCAGATTCACTTAAAACCGTGTTACTAACTTAATAACCACAGTGATTCACTTAACAACTGTGGCAAGAAAGGTCATAAGATGGGCAAAACTCCCTTAACAACTGCCCTCACTTAGCAACATAAATTTTAATCAAGGACTACCAGTATATATGGTTTATATAAGTACACTGTTGTATAAATTGGATCAGGTGCATTTTCTCCACTATTTCTGAGTCTGGACTGACAGACAGCAAAACCTATGAATATGGTCTCGTTTTAACTGACTGACTGTGTAATAAAATATTTCAAGATGGGCTTACAAAATTATTAATTTATCTTTTACTTATTGCTGTATCAAATATTTCAGATGCATTAGCCTACCACTGTCAGAATTCCCATCTTAGCTGAGGCTGGGAACTGTAGCCTAAAATAATAGTCTAAAATATTAAACAGTACCTCAGCCCAGAGAAAAATTAATATAAATATATATATTTTAGGGGAAAGGGGCTATTAATTAGGGTTTTTTAAAAAATCTCTCTGAAATTATATTCAGTGGGCTACAGTAGATTTATTTCAGAAGTTTCAGAAGTCAGCTACTTTCTGCTTTCTAGTAAAATTATATAAGATTTCATTTCATTAATGCATTATCCCTTTCAAACCATCCAGCCTCCATCTAGAGATGTAGACAGAGATATAATTCCCCACAGGCTTATCTGCAGAGGTGCCTATGCCGTCAGTCAATTTAATTGCTCTCCGAATCTTTTCCTTAAAAAATAAAAATAAAAAAAAAATGGTGACAAGCCATCCAGTGGCTTGCAATAATCTATATATTAATGAAATAACAAAAAAAAAATGCAGCCATGTCAAAAGTATCATAACATCATACAGGATTGGTTTTTTTTGAGATGAATTATTTTTTTTCTTTTTTCTCTCTTTCTTTTGATGTGGTGGCCTGGCTTTCATTTCGTCTGCAAAAGGAGATTCAAATCTTTCTAGACAAACCCTGGAATTCTTCGGAGGTGAGTAACATGTGTTGGAAATGAAACAGGTACTTGCGTTTGCCATTTTTGGATGTGGTTGACCTTCCTTGAACCAAATCAAGAATCCATCTCTGCCCGGCTTTTTCTTTTCAATAATGTCCAGTGATTTATGGCCTTCCAATGTGACCTTTTTTGCATTTCAAAAGTAGATGACCTCTGTCCGTAGAGACTCTATACTTAGCTGTCACGGCTGTTCGCCGTCAAGAGACCCAACCCCCCTATCAATTTATCTAATCTAAGCTGGAATAGGCGTCGCCGCGTCTTGTGGCAACGAGTTCCATAAGTTAATGATATAGCGCAGGAAGAAGTACGCGTGAGCTACCGTTCCCTCTGAGGAGCCTTGGTGGATTTCACGAGCTCTTCTGCTGCATCTTGCTGGCATAGAAGTCTCTGCAGGTTTGACAGCAGCGCTGGTACCACCTCATGTCCTGACAGAGGTTCTTCTCCCGGATCACTCGACAATAGACGGCCCACTGGTCTCCTGCACACTTGTAGGTCAGAGCGGCTTTTGAGAAAAGGGAGAGAGAAGATTGGAACAAGAAATTATGCCGTTGCTCTCCTTTAGAACATAATTCTAGAGAAACTGCATAGTGCTATCTATCTGTGTTCAGACCGGGCTCCCAAACATGACAAACCCTCTGTAGTTAAATCAATGATTCCTTTATTATTTATTTATTTATTTATTTATTTGATTTATACCCAGCCTCATTTCCCCGGTCAAGGGAACTCGAGGTGGCTTTAACTACATGAAAATGCTGTTATCCTTGACAAAGAGACCAATAATCTTATAGCAGCTTCTTTAATGTTTAACTGGTGGAAGGATACAAAATGAGAAAAGTTTCCCATGTTCTACTCCAGATATTTTCACATCATTTCACATATTGTTTAGCTTTACTGGAAGGTTAGTAGGATAAATATTGGGTGAAGAATTTTGCGTGATAGAACTCACAAGTCCTTTGGCTGGTAAGAAAATTTATCTTGGCCCATTTATGTTTTGAATTTTAGCTTCCTGCCACTGTAATAGTCTTGAAATTCCTTGAGGCACAAACATCTTGTAAACATACAGTTTACCTCATAGCTTTGAAAGGGGTTGCCATGGCAGGTCCTGGAAGCATTAAAATATAATATCACCTATATTTTTGTTTCCATATGTAGGGAGAATCATAGGATGGTTTGTCACTGGAGAGAAACGCTTGGCTTCACAGACCACAAAGCAATTATAAATTCCTCCAACTCTAATTAAAAACCAGATATGTTTCCAAAACACTATTAAAACACACTAGGGGAATAAGGATTTCAATTTATTGTCATGAATATCAAGCTTGTTTTCTTATTAGCTAGAAAGCAATGAAGAGTAAATGCTCCATAGGCAAAGCATTTTGTTTAACAATGCTAAAAAAATGTGCCTCAGTAAGAAAATGGCATTTGCAATTTGTGCTTTCCTTTCCTCGAAATATATTTACAATAAATGAATCTGCACTAATGAGAAATGTTTCCCATTAGAAGACACTATAATTTGCAGCAAACAGCAGATGTGTCACGTCATATATTATTAAAATTCTTTTCACTCTTATGTTCTCAAAATCCAGGTCTATTGGTTTGTATTCATGAGCCAAGCTTTTTACACAGAACACCAAAATTCATCTGTTTGTTCAGTTTAAGTGGCAGCTACTATTTTATCAGTGTCCCCACCCACATCTGAAATGCTGCAGGCAGGAGATCTGCAATTCAACATAGTAGGTCAAATCTTCCTGATGAGGAAATTTAGTTACTGACCACATCAAACCATGCAGAGGTGGTATTCATCCAGTTCCAACAGGTTTGGGAGAACCGGTAGTGATAATTTTGATTGGTTCGGAGAACCAGCAAATACCACATCTGATTGGCTGGCTGTATAGCCACACCCACCAAGCCATGCCCACTGGTAGTAAAAAAAAAACGGTTGTAAAAAAATTGAATCCCACCACTGAAACCATGTATCAGGAAGAATAACGATGATGGGGATGGGATACAGTGAAACTTCACTTCAATGCAAAATCAATTATTTTTGCCATTCTCCATGTGAACTATGTTGCCAAGTGTAAAGCCATGTTTATCTAATCTCATTCAGAAATGAAACTGAGGGTGATCAACAGCATTTCACAATCAGGGGGTGCTTTATGTTCTATTTTATAGTCCTCTGTTTGAAAGTATTTTGTATCATAAAAGCTGTTCCAGAGCAGACTGATTGATTTGATTTGTGCCAGCAAATCATTTTCAACTCCTAGCAACCACATACATTTTCTTCATGATTATCTATCCCTAACCTGGTCTTTTGGGTCTTCCAACTGGGCACCCATCTTCAATGCAACTAAATCATTGACTTTGCTCCTGGTCATCCTTTTCCTCTCTTTTTCATCTTTCCCAACATTACAATCTCCTCCAGAGATCTGGGTGTTCACATAAATGTGTCTGAAATACCAACCCAGATTGGATACTGTCCAAAATATGATAATGTAAGATGAGCCATTTGTGCCCTCAGAATACTGAATTGATTTCTTCAAGGACCCACCAGTTTGTTTTCTTGGATCTCCATGTTATTCGTAATATTCTCCAACACCAACTCCAAAATCAAACTGCCTAAAAACTCTCCACTAATTCAATAACTTCATTACCAATTCTAAGGTTGGTTATTCTACCTATTGTGATTAGTTTGGTCTTTTTTCTGTTTAATTTTAATCCCACTTTTCACTTCATGTTAGCCTTACATGGTAGACCAGTCAGGAAACATGACCAGATAATTCTACTTTATTGTATTCTACTTTATTGAAAAGATACATTAATTGAATCTTGTAATTCTGAAAGAACAATTCACCTGCTGTCTCCTATACTGCCTGAGAAACTAGGTGAAACTAGGAGAAACACTCTTCGGTGTTTCTAGTCCTACCCACTAATCAGCTGTCTCTTATTTGACTGTTTCCTAGGTGGCATCTCTTCATCCTGTCTCCTAAGGACTTTCCCACATAACATTACACTTTGCTCTTTAACTTTTATTGCTAGAGCTTGCAGATCCTTTGCATTTTAAAAAAATGCAGAGTTATGAAGCTGCTCATCAGTCATTTGCTGGAGAGCTGATCAAATAGATGCATTGGTCATACAGTTTCAGCATTTCCTACAATAGTGGGGTGTGCAATGCATTTTTATTTAAATATAGTGTACATTTTGCAGCTATAATGCAAATTAACATAGCCTAATTATCTTCTTGGCAGCACATAGGAAAAGACTGTAAATTAACTTTAACCACTAGTATATAAAAGCCTCTATTCTCAAGATACAATTTTTGCCCGATTTGAAGAATAATTAATACAATCATAAACACTATGTGGATTTTTAAAGAGATCCAGTTGCAGTCACAGTTTAGGTAAAGCATCCCTCTGAAGCTGTTTCATGAAACATCATTATTTTTTCTGTAAGTGAAGAATGTTGCTCTGTTCCATCCGCTTCATCTTCCTTCTAAAGGTTTCCCCTGTCCAGTCCTTTCCAATTTTAGGGGGCGGTGCTCATCACCATTTCTTAGCCAAGAGAGCCAGTGTGGTCCAAAGACACTTCCATGATCATATGGCCAGCATGACTATATGCCAAAAAGCATGGAAAGCTCTTAGCTTTCCACCAAAGCAGTACTGTCAACTCCACTCTCCTCTCACAATTCAAACAACTGTTTGTATCAAGCCAGGAACAGGTCATGACAGGCGGCCTCTTCACCATGAATACCATGGGTTCCAACTCGGGTAATACTCACTTTCCCCTTTATCTTTCATTAACAATGACAGCTTGTCCATTTCAGTGCAATCATTAATTTTGAGTATCATTTGATGTTTCATTGGTAAATCTTTACTTTTCCATTTTTGAGCAAAAAGGATTCTAGTGGCCATAATTATATGCACCATCAAATACAAAGTTTTCTTCTCATATTTTTGTCTGAAAATACCTAGTAGAAAAATTTCCAGTCTGAGTTCCAATTTAACACCCGTTATCTGCAATATTCATCCTCTTACTCTTTTCCAGTATTCTTTGGTCCTAGGACACGTCCACCACATATGGTAGTAAGTTCCCCTATTGAAGTCGCCAAATTCAGATACATTTTTGTCAACCTCGATGGTGGGAGATGCCACCTATAAAACATTTTTAGCAGGTTTTCTTTATATGAAGTTGCAAGCATCATCTTATAGTTTTTCTCCCAGATTTTTTGCCACTCATCCAGGTCGATCACGTACCCAAAGTTCCTGGCCCAGGTAATCATACTTTCCTTCACAATTTCCTCTTCCATCCTTCAATTTAATAAAAATGTATAACTTTTCCTAATTATTTTTTCATCATTTTTTAAATATCACCATATCAAATTCTTGTAATTCTTTTGCAATTCCTTGTGTTTCTTTGTCTTTTTTGTATCTAGCTTTTATTTGTGCAAATGTCCACCGATTTGTTTCCAATCCTTGTTCTTTAAGTTCATATTCTGATTTTAACTCTCCTCTCTCATTTAATATGTAGGTGCTCTCCCTGGGACC
This sequence comes from Boaedon fuliginosus, assembly GCA_027560395.1. Taxonomy (NCBI): domain Eukaryota; kingdom Metazoa; phylum Chordata; class Lepidosauria; order Squamata; family Lamprophiidae; genus Boaedon; species Boaedon fuliginosus. Next base: position 220,691 of record JANHGC010007053.1, read on the forward strand.
AGCAAATTTGGGTACATGATCACCTCCACGATGGATATCCAATTCGGAATTTTTTCATAATATTTCTGTTTTAACTTTATCCAGGTTTCCCAAATTGCTTTTCTTACTAAATGTCTCTGAAAAACACGATTCGGTCTCACTTTATCATGCACATATAGACATGCCATCCTGGGTGCAGATCATGTCCTTTAATTGTTAATAGCCTAATATTTTTTAGTACCATCCATTCTTTTAACCAAGTTATTATGGAAGCCTGATGGTATAATTCCCAATCAGGAAAACCGAACCCACCTCTTTTTTTCACTTCTTGCAGCATTTTCAATTTTATTCTTGGTTTTTTTCCTTCCCATACAAATTTAGTCGTTATTTTATCTAATTCTTTGAAATAATTTTTAGGTATTTGTAGTGGGATGTTCTAGAAAAGAAATAGAAGTCTTGGAAGTATGTTCATTTATTTGCCTCAATTCTACCAATTAATGATAGTTGTAAAGATTTCCATTTTTCTAAATCAATTTTAATTTGACCTATCAATTTGTTATAATTATCCTCTCTAATCGATGTCATTCTAGCAGTCAACCAAATTCCTAAATATTTTACTTTCTTGGTTATTTGTATCCCAAGTGTCTTCTCAACTTTTATCTTTTGCCTAGTTATCATACTTTTAACTAATAATTTAGTCTTTTCTTTATTTATCTTAAGCCCCGCCACTGTTCCAAATCTTTCTATTTCTTCTAACAGTTTCGGACCAGTATCCACCGCATCCTCCAAGATGACAATTATATTATCTGCGATGCGAATGTTTGTATTTTGTATTGCTCCTTTCTAATTTGAAGTCCTCAAATTTCTCCATTGCTTCTAATTTGCCTTAATAATGTCTCAAGCGACAATATGAATAAAAGTAGAGATAGCAGACAGCCCTGTCTCATACCCTTATTTCAAAATTTTCCATCATTTCTCCATTTATTAAAATTTTAGCTGTTTGATTCGAATAAATTTATGTATTGTGCCTACAAATTTTTCTACAAAGTTCATATGCTCTAATTGTGCTATCATAAATGCCCAACCCAGATTATCAAATGCTTTCTCTGCATCTAAAAACATTAGTGCCATTTGTTTCTCTGGGTACATTTCATAAAATTCCAACACATCAATTATCATTCTTACATTATTCTTTAGTTGTCTTCTTGGAAGAAATCCGTTCTGGTCCTGGGGTATAAAACTATTTAAATACTGTTTTAAATGTTCTTCCACAATTACTGCATACATCTTATAATTGGCGTTAAGAAGTGAGATGGGTTGGTAGTTCCTTATTTGTTTTTTATGCGTATTTTCCTTGGGAATTAATGTGATATACATTTCTGACAATGATTTGGGTATTTTAAATTCTGACAGCACCTCATTGTATACTTCTAATAAGTGAGGTTCTATAAGCTCCTGAGTTTATATATTTCTGCTGGTAATCCATCAATTCCTGGGGTTTTATTGTTCTTCTGTTTTTTTATAGCCTCTCTTAATTCCCTGATCATAATCTCTTCATTCAATCTCTCTTATCTCTTCTGGGATCTGGGGTAGGTTTGACTTTCTTAAATATCTCTTTATATCCTCTTCTGGGACTTCCTCCTTCTTATATAATTTTGCATAACAATCTCAAACAATATCTTTCTTCTCTTTAATTCCATGCCTAAGTATCCCTTTCTCATCCCATATTGGTCAATCATTATTTTCTCTCTTTCTTTTTTAAGTTTATAGGCCAACCATCTTCCCACTTTATTTGCGTGTTCAGAAAAATATTGCCTCACTATTTTGAGTTTATTTGCCAATTCCTCTTGTTCTAGTATTTTCAATTTATATATCCATAGGTTCCTCTCATTTTCAAGCCCCTTATTTCCTGGGTCTCCTTGCATTTCTACCTCTAATACTTTGATTTTCCCTTTTATTTCTTCCCTCACTCTTCTTTTTTCCTTTTGACCCATCTCACTTCTTAATGCTGATTATAAGATCTATGCAGTAATTGTCGTGGAACATTTGAAGCAGTTTTAAAAACATTTTATACACCAGGACCAGAACGGATTTCTTCCAAGAAGACAACTGAAAAATAATGTAAGAATGATAATTGATGTATTGGAATTTTATGAAATGCACCGAGAGAAACAAGTGGCACTAATGTTTTTAGATGCAGAGAAAGCATTTGATAACCTGGGTTGGGCATTCATGATAGCACAATTAGAACATATGAAATTTGGGGAAATGTTCATAGGGACAATACGTAAAAGCAAAAATTTTAATAAATGGAGAAATGACGGAAAAAATTGAAATAAATAAGGGTACGAGACAGGGCTGCCCGCTTTCTCCACTTCTATTCATATTGATGCTCGAGACACTACTAAGACAAATTAGAAGCAATGCTGAAACTTGAGGACTTCAAATTAGAAAGAAGCATTATAAATTACAAGCATTAGCGGACGATATAGTTGTCATCTTGGAACATCCAGTAGATACTGGACCAAAAGTGCTAGAAGAAATAGAAGGATTTGGATCAGTGGCGGGGCTCAAGATAAATAAAGAAAAGACCAAATTATTAGTTAAAAATATGACAAATAGGCAAAAGATAGAAGTTGAAAAAACACTTGGGATACAAATAACTAAGAAAGTAAAATATTTAGGAATTTGGCTGACTGCTAGAATGACATCAATCAGAGACAATAGCTATAACAAATTGATAGGCCAAATTAAAACTGATTTAGAAAAATGGAAATCCCTACAATTATCGTTAACTGGCAGAATTGAGGCGATTAAAATGAATATACTTTCAAGACTTCTATTTCTTTTCCAGAACATCCTGCTACAAATTCCTAAAAATTATTTTAGAGAACTAGACAAAATAACAATTAAATTCATATGGCAAGGGAAAAAGCCGAGAATAAAATTGAAAATACTGCAAGAAGCAAAAGAGAGAGGTGGGTTTGGTTTTCCTGATTGGGAATTATATTATCGGGCTTCCATAATAACGTGGTTAAAAGATTGGATGGTACTAAAAAAATATAAGGCTATTAACAATTGAAGGACACGATCTACATTTAGGATGGCATGCCTATATGTGGCATGACAAAATGAGACCGAACGGCATTTTTTTGAGACATTTAGTGAGAAAAGCAATTTGGGAAATCTGGATAAAATTAAAACAGAAATATTATGAAAAAATTCTGAATTGGATATCCATTGTGGAGGCGATCGTGTACCCAAATTTGCTGGTCCCAGGTAAAGCACCCACATATAAAGAAATATTAAATGAGAGAGGAGAGTTAAAATCAGAATTTGAACTTAAAGAACAAGGATTGGAAACAAATTGGTGGACATTTGCACAAATAAAACTCAGATATAAAAAAGATAAAGAAACACAAGGAATTGCAAAAGAGTCACAAGAATTGGATATGGTAATATTAAAAAATTATGAAAAGTTAATTAGGAAAAGCTATAAATTCTTATTAAACAGAAAAATCGAAGAAGAGTGTGAAGGAAAATATGATTACCTGGGCCAGGAACTTTGGGTACACGAAAAGTGCAGATGATAAAAATAGTAAAAATGTTTGTGTCACTGAAAATAAAAGCAAGCATAATGGCATAAATGTACATGGATTACTGTCCTTTTCTCCATATGGATCAAATAGAGTACAGCTCATAAACATTTCTACAGTCATAAAATTTGCTTTTATTTAACATTTTTGTTTGTCACTGCAAGAGTCTTTTTTTGTTAAACATTTATTATTTTCTTTACAAACATAACTTCTTATACCAACAGCTATTTTGGGTATCATTCATATCTATCCAATACATCATAAATTTCTGTCACATTTTCCAAATTCTTAGTGCCTTCTTTGAGTATCTCTTATAAATCAAAATCTAAACATTTCACTATTATATAAAACAATTCTCCATTTTTTATAGTCCAAATTAATTTCATAAACTTATTTTATTTGTATCTAATGCTTGTTAATTTTCATTTATAATCTTTGTCACATTTTTAATTTAAACAGCTTTTACATAAAGAGAAAGATAAAAACATAATCCCGGGTATTATTTCTTTATTTATATAAATCTAATTAGGTTTAAATATTACTAAAAAAAATCATGCCAGCATGGAAGACGCTCCTCCCTCGCAACAATCAAAAACACTCTTTTTGTTACAGTATCTTTCTCTCTCAAATATCCGCTGCTATTAGATTATTTGGAGACACTTTCCGGGATTTTAGCTTCCCTTTATATTTCCAATATAAAAAGAAAAGATTCCTCACCTGTGACAAGCTCTGTTTGCTTAACACTGCCTACAGCCCTATCTTGTATTCAGGCAGACTTTGGCTTTATGGCGGACATATTTAGACTGCCAGCGCTTGACCTGTCTTCGGCTGGGGATTTCCTGCTTCTGGAGGAGATTTTATTTATTTTATTTATTTATTGTTTCGATTTATATCACGCCTCTCTTCACCC